>JAENPR010000007.1:3000000-3290408 GCA_018135685.1 Themeda triandra | reverse complement strand
AGCTTGAATGTGCCGAAACCAACCATTCTTAATTTTATCGATACAAAGAAATAGATCATTTTGTGTTATGACAATATTAGAGACAACCAGATATATATTCACGTAGCTTTCAAGTGTATGAAAGTGATAGCTAGGGAAGAATTCCTTCTCTCCCCATCCACCACATCTTGAATACTTAGTTTCTTACACACATGTCCTAGGTCCAAAATGGTGAACTTTTGTGGCTATTTTCGCTTCTTCTGCGTCTACCCTGCAGGCGAGGGAAGTTGAAAGCATATACACGCTTGATTGCGACATATGAGGGTAGCGCCCAGGGGGCGGTTTTCAGGAAGCCTCCGCCCAGGGCTAAACCAGTGTTAGATGCTAATTTTTGTTGTAATTGTATTAAATTTTGACATGATATGCCTAAGTTCTATAAGTACAATCTTGCTTAAGACAAAACCACACTCGCCTTCTGGGCAACACGGGCCGTAGATCCGCCCCTGGTAGCGACATGATGAAGCTTAAGCTCAGAATTTGACCTTGGCAGAATTCCCAATTTGGACATTATTCGAATTAATAAGAGAATCACTTTCGTCCCATACTACAATTTGCCCCTTTTGGAACACCTTTTTTTTATTTCTTGCATTTTCCTATGAAAATAAAAATAGTTCATGTGAAATTCTTGTGTTCTAAAGTAGCCCAAAAGGAAAGTCGAGGCATTGAAAACCAATTTAAAACATTGATGTGTATTTGGTAAGCAGATTTAAATTTACTTTTTTTCGAAGAAGAAGATTGAACTTAGGAAACATACTATTATTGAAACTTTTCCCTTGCACAAGAAATACAATTATCAATTCGGTCGATATAAGTTGACTCGTGAAATTTTAAATGATTGAATAGTACAGTAATTTTAGATGAAGTGCATATAGTCATTGTGTAACGTATACAGCAGATCGAGTCACATGCATACATACATCACATTGGCAAGAGTTGCATGCAAATGTGGTATCTGTATTCCTATTCAACCTTGTTGCCTTGTAGATCTGTTTTGTACAATAATGTTTTTTTTTGGTTCCGGTGGGCGTTGCACACGAAGTCGTCTTCAACTCATGATACATCATAATTCACGCCCTTTTTTTTAGCAAAATTCACGCCCCTTTATGAAACCAGCATCTCTGTGCATGAAGCTAGTGCTTCAGTACGCGTGCATCTGCACAAGCGTGTACTACGTGTCCCATTTGGTTAGGCAGATGGGTATATAGTATAGTATATAATTACACTAAACAACACATATTATGACTAGATAGACTCACGAGATCGAGTGCACATATACGTTCAAGAGTGGAGCCAAGCGGGTATGGACAAGCAAGTAAGGCCTGGACCTGGACGTGACGGGAGCTGCTGCATGCAGCTTGTGGCGCGGCTTGCTGGCACCGGCACCACCGCGCCGCCGGCACGCTGCAGCAATAAAACGCCAGGCTTATGCTTTTGAGCTGCGCTTCGTCCGAATGAGCGCCCAAGCACATGACGGCACAAAGCAGATGCAACATGCATGCAGACCTGCAAAGGCAACGCAGGAAGCAGCTATGCCGCCGGCAGCTTTTGCATGGATTTCTCCGGCCCGGGTGGCTTTCCGTTGATCCTTCCTTCGCCTTCCGTGCCGGCCCTTGCCCACACCGACACAAGTCATGGCACTGCTGCCGATCGCAGCCGTCCAGGCTCAGGACATCGATGTCTGCGCCATGACTGGGGGACCTTGGGGAAACAGACATGGATTCGGAGAGAAAGAAGAAAGGGATGGAGGACTGGACACGAGGACCACGCCCAAGTCACGGGGATGGAAACGAGACGACGACGACGAGCTGAGAATGAGATGGGGCACGTTAGTTTCATCAATAAGCGCATGCTTTACTTTTCTCGAATACGTAAAGATTGCGATCATCAGATGCAAAAAGAGACTTTACAAGTTTTTCCGGGTATTAACAAATTCAAAACACACCCGCCACCCCGGTAACACGTGGCATAACGGATTACTCGCACCAACATTCTAGTTTGCTTGACGGACCGGGCGCCATGCGCTGGCTCCCGGCCCTGCGGCGGCCTGCGGTCGTCGTTGACTCTCCGCGCCCGCGGCACCCCCGGCAGGCCTCGAGCATCCCCCGGTCTTCCTCGAACATCATGTCCAGCTTCAGCTGTCCCCTCCACCATCGGCCGTGACTGATTTAACCCTATTTTCCGTGCATGGCGCAGGATCTCGCCTTGCCACCGGGTACTTGGAGAGGGGGTTGGGCTGCGGCGCCCGGGCTGCGCTGGCGCCTTGATGGAGGTGGAGTCGACCACCTTGGCCGGAAGAAGCGGGGTAGTCGCCCTTGTGGAAGACTTTCTGGCGAAGTTCTTGAGCCGCCCCGGAGGAGCCATCTGCCGGGCTTCCCGCCCCGGCCGGCCGCGAGTCCGCGGCGGACCTCCGGGAGACGGGGTGTGCAGAACCCCGGGCGGGCGCCTCGTCGGCGGCCGGCTGGGTCCTAGGCGGGCTTCCGAAGCCCTCGCATAGCGGGCCCTCCCTGTGGCCGGGCGGCCGTCAGAAGACGGCCTGTGACCCTGCGCCCTGCTGGTGACGAAGCTCCTCATTGGGTCTACCCCGCCGGCCGCCGGGCCCCTTTGTCGTCCGTCGCCCCGTCGTTGAGTCGACGACGGCTCCGCCGCTGAGTGTCCCTGCCAAGGCCGGGGACGCGGGGCGCGTGGGGAAATCCCGCGAACGCCGCAGCCTGTACCTGCCGACCGCGGCCGCACAAGGTCTCCCCACCGGGCGGTGGTCTCCGCGCCTCCTCCCCGTCGCGGGAAGGCACCCGGGACGGGAAGGCCCGCGGGCCTCGCCGAGGTCCGCTCCCCTCGGGGCGAGGAGGGCAAGCCGTGCCTCCTCCGGCCGTGCCGCCGAGCCCACCGTGCACCGGCGTACGGGTCGTCCTCCCGGGCCAACACAAGTAAAGTTTCCCGCATCCGTGCGGGCCGGCGCGCGCTGAGGTCGTGCCGGCGGGGGCCCGATGCGCCCTGCCGCGAGCCTTTCCTCTCAGCTGGGCGAGCAACGCCAACGTCCGAGCATCCGGGTCCTCCCCTCACCCTCCACGGTGTGTGGCTCGGTTCCCCACCGAGCCACCCATGGCGGCAGCATTCTCCGTCCTCATGTCAGTCTCGCTGTGTGGGCCGGGTGGCGAGGTGTCCGGCCGAACCCCCTCCTCCTGGCCCGCCTGCCACTCCTGTGCTCCTGCGAGTCACCCGGGCGTGTCTTCACGGGAGGTGCCGGGCCGGTGGGCGCGCGCGGCGCTACACCACTGTCGCCTTCTCGGCGGCCGTCCTTCCACGGCCGGCGCGGCGCCCACGGTGTCGCGGGCGGCGCGGGCCGGAATCCGTCGCCGTGGCTCCCGGGCAGAGCCGGCGGCGGCGAGAGGCGGGTCGGGGCCAAGCTGGGCGGCCGCAGCATGTGCGTGTTTCGCGTCGCCGTCCCGCCCGCCGCTGGGCCGGATCGGTACCTTGTCGGCCGTGGTGCCATGCCACCTCCCGTGTCGCGCCACAACCTCCGCCATGGCTGGGCGGACGCTGTCCACGCGCTTCCGGTCAGGGCAGGGATGATGAACCCGGGGCAACGCCGAACCTGCAGCCCCCGCCGGATCCCGATGGCCGAGCAACCGCGACCCGGATGGCGGCGACATCCGCGTCGACCGCGCTTTCGGCGGCGACCGTCGGCGCCGACGTCGAGGAAGGCGGTGGCGATGGGGCTGCCGGCCCCGCGCACCCACGTTCGTCCCCGGAGCGACGCGGTAGCGACGCGGCTCCGTGGCACATCCCGAGCTCCTGTGGCTCGCCCCGCTTGCACTTAGGAGCGAGGCCGCGCCCGCGCCCCTCCCCGCGCTCGGAGGACGAACACGTCCCGGGAGGCCTAGTGCGATCACGTGCCCGGTGGCCGTGAGCCCATGGCAGTTCCGGAGACCGGGCTCCCGCTTGCACGCGCGATACGGGTGCCCCATTGCCGTGCGGGAGGCACCGTCCCTCGACGTCCTACCCGTGCCCCGGCGGCCGAAGGCCGGGCGCGCGTTCGGTCGGCCTCGCCGCGATCCACGTGCGTTAGCCGGGCCATCGGAGGTGGCTTGCGGGGTAGCACCTCACGCCCGGCACCGTCGCGGGAGGAAGCCCGGCGGTTGGAGCCGAGCCGTCTCGACGCCGGGATCCGTGGCTCCGGGTCCGGCCGAGCCTCCGAGGGCCAAGACACGGGAGGTGGTCACCGGCCCAAGCGCCGCCGCCGCGGAGCCCTTAGGCGAGGAGTCGGCCCGAGCGTCGGCGCGCGACGGTCCCGAGGCGGCCGCAGGGTAGTCCTGGGACTGCGATTGAGGCACCGGCGGCCACCGCCTCAGCGCACTCGGCGGCGCTGCCTACGCGGGCGCCTTCGCGCGTTCTTACCGGCCCGACGACGTACGTGCGGCATGGCCACCGGGTGCGCCGCCCGGCTCCCGCTGGCCGAGAACTCCCGTCCTCAAGGCATGGGGCCGGGGGCGTGTCGAGGAGAAGGTTGCGGGGCGACCGTGCCTGGCGTGTGGAGCGCCGCCGTCGAGACGGCGACGGCATTCCAGAGCACTCCGGCGTGCACCGCTCGCGGCTGCGTCTCCCGACCCCCGGAGCGATGCGCCGAGCCGACGATGGTGGAGGGACGGGCGTGCGGAGAAAACCGGGCTGGGAGCAAGCTCATCGTCGTCGTCGTCGGAGTATGCGTCAGCTCGCCGTCCGTCCACCGCTCGCTCTTGGATCCGGCCCGCCGATGGAGGTGGAGGGATGGGAAGAAGGGTTGAGCGTCTCGGGGAGAGGGCCGTACCTCGGGGGACGAAGGGAGCGTGGGTGGCAGCGGGCCGGTGGCCGACGGCCCGGGCTGGTTTGGCCAGCGGCGGCGGCCGGCGAGCGACGTGGCCCGGGGGGTGGTTTGGGGGTGGGGTGGCGGGGGCTCCCTCATGGCACCGGGGCGCACTCGGCCCGTCCACTCTAGTGCCGGTTGTGCGCGGTCAGCCGGCGGCCCGGCTACCGCGGCACCGCCCATCCTTGGCGGCGGCGCCCGGCCGAGGGGTCGGCCGGGCCGTGGCAAACGCTCGGGCGTCGGTGGCGGCTTGGCGGCCGGGCTGCCGCGGCCCCATCCACGCCTAGCCCGGCAAGCGCGGCCTGTGCGGGGCCGGGGGAGGCATCCGCCTGTGCAGTGACGGGAGGGCCGGAGCAGCGCGGGCCACCGTCGCCGCCGAGGAAACCGGCGCGCGGCGGGCACCTCGCCCGACCGGGACGAGCCTCCGGAAGGCGCGGGGAGGGCGAGGCGAGGTCACCGCGCGGCGGCGGCGCCCGCCCGCCATCGCTGGGCTGGAGGCTCCGGCGGCCTCCCGAGCCGCCGGGCCGCGGGCGCGCTCGGAGCACGCCGGATCCGGAGCCCGCGAGGAGCCGGGGCGAGTGACCGGGGAGCGCGCGAGGTCGCGTCCGGGCTCCGGCGGCCTCCCGGAGCGGCGGCGGCGCGCACGGAACCCTAAGGTTCGGGTGCCCGCTACCGCCACTCGGACGCCGAGGAGGGGAAAAGCACAGCAGCTGGGAGGGGAACAGGGGGGCGGACTGGAGGGAGGCAGGAGGTGGGGGCCGGCGCCGACGCCGGCGGCTGGGGGAGGAGGCCAGGAGGGGCTCACGGGTCCCTCAGCTGCTCGGTGTGTTTTGATTCCAAGCGCATGCCTTTACCATATGGAGTAGTACTCCGTAGTAGTAAACTACGACGATTTCCTTTGCATTCTGCAAAGTGCAAACTTTGCCAAGAGTCATCAGGATTCAGGCGTCGTCGACTTTAACCGCCAGCCTTTCAGCGAGTCAAACAGCTCAGCTTCAGAGACAGCATCAGCACAATTGCTCTGAACAATCGCACTGCATGCCTGCATGCCAAGCAGCTATCATGGGGACATCTATGCATACGCGAAAGGCTGCTCGAGTCTGAAGAGGCAGCAAAATTATCTGGATCGAGAGGAGGAGCTGACAACAGGGCGAAGTCACAAGGCAACAGACAACAGAGGGCGGATTGATGGCCGGAAGTATGGAACAGCCTCTTCCTTTAGTCAGGGAGACACGAGATACAGTACACGGCGGGGACGGGGTAAAAACACTACACTGAGGCTAGAAGATGAGAAGGTCGGCGTCGTCGTCCTCGGACATGGCCGTCCGTGTGCACGTACGCGCGCATGCTGCGATGTGCGACGACGCTGTGCATGGGTCGATGCATGCTGTGCCCATGGGCGTACATGTCTGCAGCACACCCGTTGCGGCCGCTCCGGCCCTCGATGGATCCCGTCATGGGCTCCTGGAAGGCGCGCTCGTGGATTTGCGCATGCTTCCGGCTTGTCACTGTAGTAGATCTTATCGTGTCTCTCCTGTTGCTCCTCTAGCCCACCCACGTGAACGTCAGAACGTGATGTATATACTGCATGCCTTGCATATAGAATACAGTTGCATGCATGCCGTTGAGTGTATCATCAGGATCCACGGTGATATAGCGTGGATCGAACGCTCTGTCACGTAAGCGCGCGCTGGAAAAGATTTGGACCTCGGCAACGATCTGTTATTTAATCCGCATCAGTATTAGCATGCATTAGTCCATCGTCAACACACCCGGAGTGCTCCCACACATGCTATAGTCTTCGGATCGGAGACATAAAAATCAGATGTTATTGTTTAATATAATAATACCTATGATACCAATAAAATTTGGGATATGAGCATTTCTCTAGGCAAGGCATGAGATGGTGATCTAATGGATCAGATGTACAAATCTTGAAGCAAGATTAAAGGATCACGTTATTGTCTGAACCAAAGATAGATTTCAGGTGCCTGTTTTATAGAAAAAGTGATAAAATTTACTTAAATTACTTTGAACGTAGTTATTGTGGTTTATTTCCTAACTCAATCCGCATATAATAGATATCTTGTAGCCACAATTCAATTGTGATAAATATATCAATCGCAACCTATATGTCCTTATCCATATCAATTTGAATTCCTTTGCGAGGCATCTTTATTTAATTTGTGCAGTTACTTGAAATCTTAGCTTAAACTACGACGGTTCTAACTGCAGCTTGCGTGATTGTGTCTTACGACACCATGAATCTAGTTTTTTTTATTTTCAAATATTAATCTTATTGTCAAAATCCTTTTGACCAAAAGTTTCTATTTAATCCTTGAGTTAAGCTTAAACCATATGTGCTTAATGCATATTTTATTAACCTTTTTTTTAAAAAAAAAAAAACATGGCCATGAGTTGCAACGAGATTTATATCTTGTGTGATTTGTTCGAATAGGCTCTAGAATTAAACTCTACACGTTAGTTGGGCATAAGCTATCTAACTCACATGAATACAGCTCATGAGTTCGAGACAATTAAGTAATTACGATCTTAATCTCTTACATAAGAAAAATAAGAGACTTATAATTTGCAACAAAGAGATTGTTCACATAGTGTTCTAATCATCAATTCTTTCGATTCGAGATCACCTATGTTCATACATGTGAAGTGTGTGCATGTGTATAACGAGTGTCTACATCTGTACCGTGTGCTTTAAAAGGATATAAACAATAATTGTAGATAAGATAACTAGAAGTACTCTCACAAAGAAATGAGCGCATAACACAAAAGCGGTGTTGGAGTTGTTTCAAATTCACTTCAAGATAATGGCCGGGCTTCACGACAGACGGAGCGGCTAGGGTTTCTGTGGAGACTTGATTCTCTTGTAAGCTGCCATAGGCGTGTAACCCATACTCTTGAGATAGTGAGATTGTCGGGTTGGTGCTGTGGTTTTTCCTTCACGTTGAAGGGTTTTCCACGTAAATCGTGTCTCACTTTGTGATTGATTTCGCTTTAGGCCTTGTTTAGATAGCCAAAATTGGCACATGCAAAGTTTACATAGTGAAAGATTCTCTACTGTAGTATTTCGTTTGTATTTGTGAATTTTTGTCCAAACATTGATTAATTAGGCTTAGAAGATTCGCCTCGTAAAGTATAACAAAAGTGTGTAATTAGTTTTTAATTTTGTCTACATTTAGTACTTTATGCATGTGCTAACATTTTGATGTGCTAAAATTTGGATGTGATGGAGTATTCTATACGTCGTTCATAACAGGCGGCCCGTCCTCAGACCAGACCGAGGGCGGACATTTTCACGGCGGCACAGCCTACACTGCAGTACTGCCCACTCGGCGTACGTGTGGTGCGCATGTGCCCGTGCAAAAAATGTTGTGTCCGTGTGCTGCTTGCTGGCTCAAGAGTCACAAGCGCCTAGTAGTTGTAGCAGCTCAACAGTAGTACAGTACTACGTGTGCCCCTGCCGGCCCTGCACAACAGTAACTGTTCAGCTATCTCATCAGGTGCGATTCCCCAACACAACCCAACACTGCTCTTCCACCGTCGAGCCGTCGTCGAGCTCGTCCGCCCGTGCCGTGCGTTTTACCGGCGGGGCGAGCAGCTGTTGTTGGTAAACACACTGGACGGGACGGGACCCCCGCCTGCTGTTACTGTGCGCGAGTCGCAAGGGCGTAAGGGAACAATCACGACGACCAGCCGGCCGCTGGCGCCGCTGCCCGTGCGCGTGGGCGGTCGGAGCGCAGCGCAACGCGACGCGACGCTGCTGCCTGTGCCTGCCTGCCAGGCCGCGCTCCGTGACGCTGCGTGCCTTGCCTGCCCCCCGCGGCGGGTGATGCATTGCACTGGCATGGTCCATGCTGATGCGAGCTACGGCGACACGCATGATCGACATGGCGCGCCCGCGCGGCAGCAGGTTGGAGCTACAGCTACTACTACAGACAATAGACTGCTAGTGCTGGTAGTAGTAGTGGTGAGCCAGCCGATCGATCGATCGATCGATGGATGTACACCTAGCTAGCTAGGAGGAGTAGCGTGCACACACGTGACTTGCCGTGCCAGCGAGCATGTCGATCCCGGCCGGCCGCCTGCTGGATCTGCTTTTCGGGCTGCGTGGGATTGGGATCGCTCGATGGGTCGTCGACTTGTCCTGCTCGTGTTAGATGTACTGGCGACAGGGATCCGGTCGGGGTCCTGAGATTGTACCCACCGCACCCCCAGTTCATGCATGTGACGACTCTTGTCACACTGTGCATCCTGGCCTAGCCTCATTTTTGCAATGCATATGCATCTCTCTATCTCTCTTTTTCTTCGCCTTCACTTTTATCTTTGATCGATATTGAAACAAGGCTCTATATATATTTCCTATATCTCTTGCTATATATGGTGTGTACAAAGATGAGATGACCAAGTTGTGTTGCCATGCCACGCACACAGCACATGTCTCCATCGCTTCAGGTTCCTTTCGTGAGTGACAAATATATATACACACTCTTATTAAACGTTCACCGCGCGTATATACAAACTTCATTTTTATGCACGTAACTATCACGGACTGATCGTGTCGCACGCTTGGAGTTGCCCGGTTTTTCTCCTTGGACGTACTTCGTTCTCCTCCTCCAGCTGTAGCAGCTAGCGTCTTTCTTAACCGAAAAGAAACGAGAGACGGCAACCACTTCATTCCGTGGATTGGCCGCACCGTACGTACCCTGCTGGTCCTTCGAGCTCGAGCGGCTCGAATAAACAAGAAGCCAATCCATCTAATACCCCTCATCTCGTCTCGTGCATCCGTGGACCCTTTTTTGCCATTATTCCAATGATGATGGGACGTCGAACCCACGACGACGCCGGCTCGCAGCTCTCTCAACTCTGCTGTATATATGGATATATTTATGAAATTCAGGTCGTTTTCATCGACGACGACGGGGAAGATTTAACGGATCCGATGGCGAGGAGGTCGAAAGCTCCGTGGTGCAGGTGGTAGATAGTTTATATACTCGTAATCTCGTGGACTCTTCTCACAGTTCACACACGGATTTACCGGGCCTCATGCATCGGTTGCCTCCACGACAAGTCCGTCTTGACATGACGTTAACTGACGATTCCACCGAACGATTTGTTACTACCGCAACGAACTACATTTTGTTATAAGATAAGATCATCTAAACAACTTGTAAGATAACAACTATTGTAACGGTTGCGTCATCTATTCTCCAAAATATGTGTTTTGATTAAATATGAGGCTAGCAAGCAAAGGAACCAAAAACACCCTGCTTGTTTCACTTTTGGGCAAGGTGAACATCCATGCTGCATGTGAAGCAAGCTTTGGACCAGAAATTCTACACCTAATAATGTGCTGGATTAATTGCTAAAACTGGAGGCCCCTAGAAATTCGAGGCCCCGGTGCGGCCACACTGCCATAGGGAAATTCCAGTATCTTACAGATAAGACAGGAAGTGAATGACAGACGAACGCGGGATAACTGATACTCTAGTCTAGAGGAATACGGAGTTGAATATAATAGGATTAAGAGTAGTATATATAGGCTAGTAGACATATATAGCTTTCACTTTCGAATTCCGATGTGTGTACATGGACTCTGAACTGTTTTCTGCATAAAAACTGACAATTTATCTGGAATGTCTGGACATCCGGTACGGGTGTTTTCTACCAACGTGTTTGGATTATTGTTCGCCTTGGCTAATAGTACAAAACACTTGATCTACTACTCCTACTAATCAATCACAAGTAAGCTACATATATATATGCTGGGGTATTAGCTATCAATTTGGTTTACACCATCACGAAGCAAAATTATATCGATGGTGACAAAACAAAACCGTAGCCATCATGTCTCTAATATCCATGGACGTACAGCTCAAAAAGAAGGAATCGTGAAGCTTTATTTCTAACCCTTTTCAGGACTACTGTACCTTAACAATGCCACTGTCTGTTGATCAGCCGCGACCGCGACGCGACGCGACGTGCTGAAAGAAACTCTTCGCATCAGTGATCAGTACGCTCGAGTACTCTCGTCTCATCTCGTTTCACACAGGTCACCAGCTTACGTACTAGTACTGTCTGCCATACAGCAGCGCAATGCTTCAAGAAAGGAACAAAACAAGGAATCATACTAGCTATGCGGTATCATTGTGGCCTGACCGATTTAATATAGGAGTATTCCGGTATCATTGTCGCGTCTAGACGTCACGAGCTGAGCACGGTGACGTGCGTCCATGGAGGCTTGAAGAATTTTTTGCAAACTTGCTACGCATCATATATCCATGATCCATCTGCAGACCTGCCTGCTGCCTGCATGGCTTCGTCTACAAGGTAGGAGTACAAGGTGAGCTAGCTCTCTCTAAAAGAGGAAACAAAGGTTCCTATTCTCTGCTTGTTCCTTCCTTGCGTTTCGTCCTGCTCATGCTCATGGTCATGATGGATACGATCGAACCCTAAGGAGAATGCCCGAGAATAACTCCGGGATAAGCTGCTGGCCATGAGGCTGACATCTCACACACATGGAGAGAAATTCAAGGAGAAAGACAGAGACGGGACCATGGCGTGTACAGTTGTACTGAGGTCACAAGTCTACAAGATAGGCGGGTGTCTCTCTCTCTCTCTCCCTCCCTCACTCTCTCTCTCTGGGTCTCTCTCTCTGAATTTTTATTCAGCCATGCGTTCTTTTATCTCCGTTTTCTTATATACAGCCGGCCGGATAAGTTTACACTGGCTAATAGAGAATTGCAACTTGCACATTTACCTGTTCCTTGACACTGTAAGTTGTCTTTTAAGATTTTCAGAAAACAGCTGAAACTTACTGTATGACTGTATTATTACATGCAGCTAGCCAAGGCAATATCTGAAACTGAAACACAGAATCAATCGCATACCTGTGTTCGACTGCTTTAAACCGATATCTTGAGACTGACCTGTTTTGCTCCAGTAACCTTTGATTTAGCCAATGATCACCCAGTGGCATAATCAGGTTCGAATTCCATGCAATCCTTACAAGAGAAGCAAGTCTGAAACTTTCTAATAATAAGTTCCTTCAAATTAAGTTGATCAAGTGGCAACCAATGCAATATATAGTTCATAACACTAACATACTGTATATACCACCACAGAGTCTGACCTTTTGCCCAGTTACCATCTGCTCCAAATGCAGGTATTTCTTCAGTTTTTACTGCCTGAAAACTCATGACACACAGTGCCTCATCTCAAGGCTATCCTATATATCTAGGAGTAGGGCTAACCGTCTCGCGTCTCCACCCCATCAGGAAAGCAACCAAACCAAACGGGGAGAATCTCAGGGGTCCGGTGGTGGGCCTCCAGGGTCAGCACACAACAGTGAACCCACATTCCTCTGCAACCACTGCCCTGCTATCCTACAAACAAAACGCCAAACACGTCGTGTGCACACACACACACAGCTGCACATGACACATGTATATATCCTACTCGGATAGCTTTACAATTACTGTGCACCTCATGTTGATGCATGCAGGCAAAAGACAGGTTAACGCTCCCTCCCCGCTCTCATTCTCTCTATCTGGTCTTCTTCCCGGCCTCCAAATCGAAACAAAACAATCGTATCATGATGGAATTTATGTCCTTGGAACAGGCCATATGTTGCTCGGTTAAACTAATGGCCACAGGACTCGGAAGGTGTGTGTGATTTGATGTGCATGATTTGGTTTGGTGTGTGCGAGAGTAGCAGGCAGCAGATTGGAGTACAGCGAACACGGCGGCCCCAAAACCTGATTCCCCGAGCAGCGAATGTTTTTTTTAGGTCTAGGCGAGCCGTGAGTCATGAGACTCCTGTCGGCGAACAACAACCGGATGCGGATGATGCCAGACGCCACCTCGCACGGAATTCCCTCACCTAATGCGCGCAGCGCGCAGATAGCAAATTTCTCGGCACCTAGCCCTAGATAGGCTGTCTCGCTCTCGTTGCTGGGTTAGCGGCATAAACTTCTAGATTTGGTGCCCTGAGATTGAGAAGCAGACGCAGAGATCGATCGAGTTGTGTTCTTTTTAATGTACATATGAGTACATCTGTGTATTATATATATATGTATTGTTCAGGACAGCCAGGGCGTGATTAATTAAGGTTTCGTGACGGCCACAGTTTGACTTGTTTGACTAGGTTAGTGCCGCCTCCTACTAGGCTTCATATGATTGACCCGGCCAGCCGGTACATATCATCGGTGTAGCGTATAGGGCGGCTTAGCTTAACAAATACATTCCGTGTGATTTGACGCGTTTGTTTGGCCTTGGCAAACCTGAGCTAATATAGTTTTTGTATAGAGAATTACTTTTTGTATAATATTAACATAACCTGTAAGCAAGCAAGCGGGCAAATTAAAAGGCTTGGGGATGAATCATGAGAAATGAAAACAGTGAGTCAATTGCATTGGGATTATCTCAGTTATTCATTTTTTTTCTAATTTACTCACGGACACCCACGCACACTGTTGGATATCAAGCGCACAATCCCATGTCAACGCTCGAGCTCCGCGTGTAGCGTGGGGATTTTTACGAATATTACCTCAGCAAAGTAAAAATAAACTCCCTCATATATCCGTCCCACGTCCAAAGCAAGGTCGATCATGTGACCAACTCATCTCATAGAGCTGTGGTGCACACCACTGTGTATGGGTAGGGTAGTGGTTTGATGGTTTTCTCTCAGAAAATCTTCTTAATTAAGCTGAAATACCCGAAAGCAGTCTAGCCACTGTAGAACAAGATGTTTCTATATATTATTTGACTTCGATTTCAGTCTCATATAGGAGAGAAGCTTCTTTTTCTTATCCCCTCTTAGCCATGTGTCGCATGTGCCTCGTAATTTTAAATACAAACCACTACTTCTCACAAGATGTTTTGGGGGTGTTGGCGCTCCTTATTGCATATATTTAGACCGCCAAACTAATCCAAACAACCAAATTCTGAAGAGCAATGAAGCAAATATTTTTATTTATCTTACAAGTTCCACGAGTTTTGGTTTCCGTACTTGTTTTGCAGGAAAGTTAACATTTCATGAAATAAAAGTATATCAAATAGCGAAACGGAGTGCACCATTGCGACGGGCTCATCGAGCTGAGCGAAATGCATATATTATTTGTCACATTTGGAGCTATAAATAAAAAGATATCGGAACATGAAAAATACACACCACAAGAGCCTCTCTCTCTATCTCCACACTTGTATCATTTTATTTAGTAGTTTTAGTCATGTAGTTGGAGCAAGACAAGCCTCGTTGGAGAGCTTGAACTTCTAGGAGAGATCCCGGTATGAATAATATCAAGATTTCTCTTATGTTCTTGTTCTCCCATGTTGTGTTCTTAATTGTTCTTATTCTTTTGTGTTCTTGTTCTAGATGTTCTTAGATGTTTCGGTATGTTCTAGAACTAGAGTATAGTTCTTATGATATGATCTTAGCATATGAACTAGAATATAGTTTACATGTTTTGATCTTATCATATAGAACCTAATGTTTGACATCAGTGCATGCATGTTTAGATCTAGAGCTAGGTTATGATGTAGAGATCTATCTTGATTTAGTCTTGGTTAATGTTGGATTATGGGATCTCCGTTCGATCGAATGCTCTAGTCATTATATGTGGCTAGAGTAGTGGCCTCTAACGTAGACGTGGTGTCTGGGCTAGGGAGCTACCTGACTTTGCGCCCAACCCCACGGATAGTTATGGTAGCCCCGGGGACAGCTCCGTCGAGGCCTTTGTATTCCACCACGTTCGGGTTGGTATTTCCGTAGAGCTTTTGGTGGCCTTCCTCCGTTACCCCTTCCCAGTCTCTTCGAGAACCGGAAAGGTACCGCTGCTCCGAAGTAACTTGACGGTGACCAAGCTATGTTAACATAGAATCTCTCTAACCGGCATGTGTTTGTGTGATCGTCCGTTGTCTTGACTTAGCCGCTGCTCCGGTTTAGGTTTTTCTTTATTCTTTCTTTTATCTTTATCCTTGAGTTTGGCTTAAGTGTGTGTGTCAAGTTATCAAATACGTATCTTGTTTTACCCCTATTATGAACTTTGGTCTACTATGCAATCTTGTTATCTTGTCCATGTCCAAGTTAGACTCTTTTATACCATGCCTTCCTTTGAGAAAATATAAATAATGATACCCTCAATACTTCCGGGTGAAATGCTACAACGGTATTTCCGTGCGCTTGCGGACTTGTTACGTAAACGTTACGTATCACCAACCGGCATTTCTTGGTGTTGTTGCTAATTCCGGTGATGACGTTAAGAAACGCCAACAAGCATTTAAGGCGCCGTTGTCGGGGATGGACTTAAAACCTCCATACTTGGTGATTGCGCTAAGAAATGTCAACGGGGGTAAAGGATAAATACAAAAAATCCTCAAAAAAACTAAAAAAACTAAGCTTTAATTTAATAAACCGTAATCATCCTTATTAATAATTAATATCATTATAGTTATTTTATTTTTTAAAAAAATAACCACATTTGTCATTATGTAAATATATCAAGCAAGCTCCTAAGTTCACATCTAAATTTCCCATTTTTTAATTAGATTGCCATGGCGCAATTTGCGGGTTTAATCTACCCCTATGTTTGACACTCAATAAGTCAATAGGATCCCCCTAGCACCTCACGGCCTCTTGAGTTGCCTCCGGAATGGCGATGAGGGGGAGGGGGTCCTGGTCTCACCGCTTGCACGGCCAAGGGCCCGAGGTTATCTCTTGTGTTTCGTGTGCACATGTCCGACAACTCGGGACAACTCCATGAGTGTGAGGAAGAAAATGAAGCCTCTGCATAAGTGTAAGGAAGAAAATGAAGCTTGGGATCCATCTCAAACTTCGACAAGATGAGGATGTAGTGGTGGTGGATTATATCGTCGCCCGCCTACTCCTCCAACCTCCTTGTCTTTCCTCTACACCTCTAATTCTCCCTTATTGTTTTGCTCTCTTTCTCCTCCTTTCATGTGTGTGTGAGAATGAGGGAGGAGGCAGAGGGGGGAAGGTGGGTGAGTGTGTGAGAGAGGGATTGGCAGGCTGACATGTGGGGTCATGTGTATGTATGACAACAAGGCAACTTGCATGCTACATGTATCGATCGCGATGCTCTACCAAAACCGTGATGCGGTGCCTCTAGATTGTCCAGCGACGGTCGAACACCATAGTGTCCGAAAGAAAGTGCAAAAATTGAAATGTATGGTTTTGAAAATTGGAACTTTTAAGTGCGAGATTATGCTAAGACGATTAAGATAAATGGGATGGTACGACCCGGGACATGCCCCATGCTACAATGAAGTCCTTAGGCCTCCAGGGCATTTAGGTGATGGCAACCTCCAAGAGTAATAAGCAACCCGACCTTGCAACATGATCATCCAGTGCCACACACCTTATAGCTTGTCAATGTAGCACACTAGAATCGCTCACTGACTTGATCAGATGTGATCTCTATCAAACATATGTGAATAGAGGCCCAAAGTCAAGAGTAACACTTGGGCAACACATTCCCAAGGTGCTCAACAAGCGCCCTTGTCCAGGCAATCCTCTAAATATAGAAAAGGGGAGCCAAACTAGCCATTATATCCCTCAGCTCGCACTCTACAGAAGCTAATGGTCCATGGTGCAACGGCTCGGGTTTTGAGCATTTGAAAGTATGAAATTTTCATTGTCAACAACGCATTTGTGTCTTATATATTGTGAGTACTTCTTGCAATGAAAAGATTTGTGGAAGATTGATATCCATCATGTGCAAATGTTAGTTCTAAGCAACTTACTTGTTGTGCCTAGAAGTAGATTGTGGACAAATTTTACTTAACATACTAATGCCTCGTGCAAAACCAATTTTATCCCTTACCAAAGCTTAAATGCATCTTCCTTTGTTTGCTATATTGGGTAAGTCACATGCACTATAATTGTGTACTCCTAGTGCAACGTAACACTTAGCTTTTGTAGGTGAGAAAACCTTGACCTATGACTCTACAACTACTTCTATGCTCTTGAGCCTTATTATGATCAAGATAGGGAGTTAGGCGTAATCCTTATGCATGTTGTAGCCCGAGAATGTGGCATGGTCCACCGATTGAATGTATCTTTTAAAACTCAATATGAATAGTTTTTTGTGTGTAGCATAGAACAACAGGAAGTGGGTTTATTACTTTGTTTAAGGCGTAAGAAGGCGAGAAATGAAGAAGACAATAAAGGGAAATACGAATGTTGAATAATGGAGCATTGTCCTCGTATACTTTTTCTATCTCGTAGACTGTTATGTATACAACTAGCAAAATATGTGTCCACCGAGCAAGTATAGTTTATCTTCTTACTCGGCGAACTAGTAATGCAAGATTCCGTCCATAGGGTTGAAAGAATTCCACTAGATAAATGCTGAAAATCGCTATGCTTTAGTGAGAGTGTCCATGGAGAAGCGAGTTGCTTTAGCGAGCGGTAAAAAGATAGCAAAACCTAATGTGTGTTAAATAACTTGTGTTGTAACAAGCTGTTCTTTTTGTTAAGTGGGACTTGTGTAGACTATATATGTTCTTCCTTAGAAATGGATATTGAGCATTTCACGTGTAGTGGATAACACAAGTCGTGTTAACCCAAGTGTTGATCATAGGATGACATAAAGTTTTAGCATGGTTAATTGATGGGTCCCTATGTTAGGACATAAGAAATACAATTTGCATACACTAGACATAGGGACAATCTCTTTGAAGTAGTAAAACATCATGGCCTAAGTTTTACCATCTAGATCTACAACTGACACAAAACTCCATAATCATAACTAGGTGACAAAACATCAAGATACTTATTACATGGTATTACAGGCTTGTGATTGTTTAGGGGGGAGTCTATTTCTTTTCCACTCATTCGTCCATAATAGTCTTGAGTCTTTGTTTGCTTGTGCTCATCTTCGAGCTTGAGTCTCCCCTTTTAATTGTTGGCATAATGAGATCTTATTTTAGAGCGGTGAGATCGAGGAGGAGCAAAAGGTGCTAACCTCAACACAATATGAACATATAAGACTAAAAACCAAAATTTATTCTAAAGGAATCTTAAAGTCACTAAGATCATCACCTGCAACACCTCTAAATAGAACCCCAACTCTAATTTTAAGATATTAGAGAAAAAAAACTTGCTCCAACATGACCTGTGCTCAAGCCTTCAAACTAGAGAGAGCCCCAAAATGCCCTCAAAGGCCCTTCTCTCTCAATTCAAGTGGGAAGCCCCGGATGATTGTTGACGGTTGTTAATGATCAATTTTATATGTCAATCGAGAGAGAAAGAGGGGTATAATCTGCTTCACCACCATAGACTTAGGGTTTAAACCGACGAGATTCCACAAGTTTTGGTGAATATGTGTTTTCGCGGGGATTATCGGGAAAACATCCAAGGAGGCCCACATGTCATGATTACATAGAGAAAAGACCGAACGGGTAAAATTGTATACTCTAGAAGACTCCGGAAGGCAAACCACGGGCGGGGACCCACTGGCGAGTGGTGGGTCGGCCGACTCCTCCTTGGGTCGGCCGACCGCCCACCTCCACCAATCGAATGGAGGCTCGCGGATCTCGCCTCCACCGACCTTGAGGAGCAATAATTATCGTCCGTTTAGGTCGGTTTGATCCGATGGGCGTGGTGCATCCTAGGGGGCTATATATTCGAGCCCCCGGCCCCGGCTAAACCCTAATTCATTCTAGAATTCATTATTCAGAGGTAGCCATCGGCAAAGCCGGGGTTTAGAGAGACATCTCCACCGTAGAATTAGAATAGCTACTCTAGATCTTCAAGTTCTACATAGGTTTAGACTAGATAGAGGAAGAATCGGGGCACGTGCTCGGAATTCCGGATCTTCATCATCGAATTGGTATTATCTTGTATCTATTCTTGTGACTTTATTCTAAATATCATTATGCTTCTATTTATTATGTTCCTAGTTTATTCTAGTTCTACATTTGATATGGTTATGATTGGTATTAAGTTTATGTATATGTTTGCAAAGCGCTTAGCTCTCTTCCCGGGGGGGGGTAGGTGGTAGATTTCATGTAAGCATGGTGCTTAGATGCCGTTTACCCGCAAATGCACCCTATTGGCCGGGTCGTGTGGTAGATCGCGGAAGTGACAGGTTCCGTTGAGTCCTTTGTATTCCATCCCCGTTGGTAGGTCTAGCGAACCAAAGTTGCGTAGTAAGTCCCGCTATGTCTTGGCTTGTTATAGCAATGATCCTTATACATAGACGAAGAGTCTTTTGTGCTGTATATGATAGTGTAGAGTTGGAGTAGATGAATGACTTAGTAGATTAGAACCTACATAGGATTTCTATTTCTTGTGCTAATCAGATGTCAACCTACCTTTGTGAGTAGTCTATATCTAATCTCTGTGTGATTTATACCCTGAGCTTATTACTTTATATTCCCTTATTTATCATGGTTTACCCCTCTGCCAAAGTATGTGACAGTGTAATCAATCACTCATAAGTAGTCGTGTTTAGCAAATTCATCTCATTGTTTAAGTCCTTAGTTCTTTCCTTTGAGCTAAATATAAATAACGATACCTCGGAATACTTCCCGGTAAAATGCTACGATGGTGTATTATCGTTCGCTTGCGGATCCCATATTTTTCTTGATTAGAGGAGCGGTTTCTATACCAACACTTACGCGCCATGCTAGGGATGACAACTTAGCGTGAGTGGTGTTAGAGGTGTCAACAAGCATTTTTGGCGCCGTTGCGGACTTGGAATAAACTTTTAGAGAAAAATTGCTTAAGCGGATACTTAGAAAATGAGTGATTGTCACTAGTCACCTCTACTTTGGCGGTGTTCACCCCCGTTGTTTTTCTTTGTCTATATTTTATACGGGGTATTAGCGGGATTGAATTTGATTCATTCAAAACTCTCGATCATCGAGTCGGTTCAATCAAGAAGGAAGCTCGTCACCAATCAAGATGGTGAGAAGACCTTCCGGAGTTCTCTCGCTCCAACAATAGATTACATCCGCACTTGGTCCAAGAATACACAATAATATGGAGTTTGAGCTCAAGCCAAGTCTCATCAACATGGTGCAAGCTATCCAATTCGGTGGAAAGGTACATGAAGATGCAAGTACACATCTACGGGACTTCATGGAGATTGGAAACACCATCGCCATAGATGGAGTTAAAGAAGACCTTATACTTCTTCGCCTCTTTCCATTCTCACTAGTGGGAAGAGCGAAGCGTGGTTCTATGCAAATAAAGAAGATATCAATACATGGGCAAAGTGTTCCAAGGCCTTTCTAGCAAAATTCTTCCCAATAGGCAAAACCAATGCCTTAAGAGGAAAGATTACCAATTTCCAACGACGAAAGACGGAGACCATATCGAAGCATGGGAGCGTTTGCAAGGATATATCCAAGATTGTCCCCATCATGGAATGGAAGAATGGTTACTCATGCAAGGTTTCTATCACGGATTAACTCCGAAGACACGTGAGCACCTAGATGCAATTGCTGAAGGATCATTCCTATCACTTACTCTTGGGAGAGCTAAAAGACTTATGGAGAAGATAGCAGATAATCAAAGCTGGTCCCAAGACAATATTCAAGATTGTCACCAGAGTGAAGAAGCAATAGAAGAAGTGAATGCATTATCAACCAAGATGGATACCTTACTCCATTGGCTTGACCAGCGGGCCAAGTACAAGGAAGATCAAAGAGCAATTGAAGCAACGTATAAGCAAAATTCAAGTCCCGTCATGAAAGGTTCCACATTGGGTGCAATCACCCACTAACCAAGGTACTCGATCGGTAATTATGCAAAGCAACCTACTTTAAGAGAGTTGGTCCTACAACAGTCCAAGATCAACTCATCTATGGAGGATAGGTTTGCTTTGCTAATAACAAAATCTTGGAAAATTTAAGCATTAAAATGGATAGTTTCTCCTCGGCCATTAATGACCAACTAGAGTTCAATAAAAGATAGAAGAAAGGATAGCCAAGTTGGCCGTTGCATTGCTGTTGCCACTAACCCCGAAAGCGGTGAGATCTATTACTACAAGAAGAGGGAGTTCCACCGAGATCCTCCCTACCCAAAAGGAGCAAAAAGACCAACCGTGCTACCACCAAAGGCGAAAGAAGAAGAGAACTTTCAACCTCAATTAGTAGAACTACCACAAAGGCGTACAAGATCGGGAAGCAAGACAACAATTTTGAGATACAAACTACCTACCGTTCCCTAGGAGGAAGAGAGGACCACAACAGACGAGATGAGCGGTTTGGTAAGTTTGTGGAGGTAATTCAAAAGTTATATGTCAATATACCTCTGTGGATGCCATACGAGTCCCCACTTATGCCAAGTACATAAGAGATATTCTTAACAAGAAGAGACCACTGCCATCCAATGAAGTGATCAAGCTAACCGAAGAATGTAGTGCGGCCATCCTAAACCAACTACCGAGAAAGAAGAAAGATCCGGGATGTCCCACTATTGACCGCACAATTGGAGATCAATATTTCAATAATGCACTCGTGATCTTGGAGCAAGTGTCGGTGTGATGCCCGCAGATCTACTACAAGCTCAACCACACCGCACTTGAGCCAACATCAATGTGTCTACAACTAGCCGACCAATCGGTTCGTTATCCGTTGGGCATTGCTTGAAAACATTCCAAGAAGATAAGAGAGTTCTTCGTGCCGTAGACTTTGTAGTACTTGGATATGCATCCGAGACTCAAAGGTGTCACTTATACTTGGAAGACCCTTCTTAAGCACCGCCAATGCACACATTGATGTCGGGAAGGGAGAAATCAAGTTCACTATAAATGGGCAAGAAGAGCAATTCGCATTCAAGTCGAAACAAGAGCTCAACAAATCCGCGAAGATAGTAGAAGAAGATCGACAAAGTACAACCACCGAGACGGAGGATGCATCTCTGGGATCATCGTAGGAATAAATATTTTGGAAGGTCCAATTCGGAGGACTTTAAAAATCCGAATCCTCGCGGAAGGTAACTCGGTATTTATCCGCGTTTTAAATTGCATCTCTTATAATTTTCTTAGGCATATTTATTTCCAGCATTGCATTATAAAAATTTCTCGGCCCCACATAAATAATTCTACGGTGTGTGACAACCCGTCAAAAAAAAAATTTCGTGGTGGCACAAAAATTTATCATTTTATGCATTTAAATTAGTTTACCTTCATTTAAATTTCTGCATTGTTTATAATTTTTATCATGGCATTTAGTGCTTGGTGGGTCCCTCACCATGGGTCCCTGTGGCAGAACCTCCTAAGTAATGTGGCCCACATGCACTAATCCTTGTCTTAAAAGACCTCGGATTACTATGCATGTGTTCCACACGACTTAACAAGCTCTACGTCGGGTGTCCTCGGGAAACCCGAATCATCCACGAATCTTTCGAACTTGGATCGATCATTATAAGAGACATTGCGGTATTACAACGGTTTTGTACAAATAAAATATATCGGAGTAAAAGTGCGGAAGGATTACAATAACATAAGTTTACAAATCATTTATAAATAAAACTTTACAAATAAAAAGTTATGTTGGTTACAACCATAGTAGTGGAATACCGGTACTTAACTTTATGATTCACCAAAACGTAGTGCTCGCCCCGAGCCAAACAAACTACTCGACGTCCTCACTCGACGGACACACACCGCAACAAGGGTAGAACAAACCACGAGTACAAAAGTACTCCGCAAGACTTACCCGACGAAAAAGAGGGAGAAGACTCGGAATGAAGGCCGGATAGGACAAGGTAAGGCTTAGCAAAGAATCAAAGTATTTTGCCGAAAAGCACTAATGACTAGTTTCAACCTCAAGTTTTACTTTCCAGATTAGTCATTAGAATCTAAGGTGAGCCTAATCTAGCTTGATTACAAAGCAGATCAAGATAATTCACGGAGATCACATTCTTAGTCTTCCAACAAAATTCCTTCAAGTTCCATAAGTTACTACGATGCGGGTCGGGTGATCGAGTCTCCATAACAGGAGCAACGACGATTCGAATCGATTATACCCAGTGGGGATCCCTAATCACACGATATATGTAGAACCACATCTTGCATATATCAACCTTCACTCAGATCTTCCAAAACCAACCCGGTCTGCGCCCACCCGAGAATACCGTACGCCTCAAATCCGGGACCAAGCCCACGAGGTAACTCGTATTCCCGCCATCTCTCCACTCCCGGTGCGCGGTTATCCGTTCGATGATGGAATAGGCAGGGTCTTAGGCTTACCATAGTATGTGATTAGTTGCAAGGCTCGAACCACGGGCGGCCCTACAACGATACGGTCCTTAACCGACACGGTCGGAAACACTACATCCCTAACCGGATGCAAGTTACCCGGCCAGGTCTCAACTTCATTAAAAGATGTAACGATCCAGACGGGGCGTTACATCGAAACGTCTTTCGACGCAATCCAACCGTCGATCAAAGGTAGCATTTCTTGAGTAACAAAAACTTTACCGACGGGTAAGCACTTCCTTTTGAAAATATTTTCGAAATCCGAACTAAATTAGCAAGGCTAAGCATTGTTACGTATTTTCAATCAAAACGGTTTCAAGGATGACGTTGGAATAATCAAGGTAGTTAATGCGTCAAGTAGGTGATCACTCAACTCCTATTACTTAATGCGGTACATAATCAAGTGATAAACTTTTGCAAATTCAAGGAATTGGTTGATGGATCCGGGGCTTGCCTCGAAAGTCGGTGTAGACGTTCTTCAACGACGTATCGGAAGATGACCAATCACCGAGAGATGGATTGACTTCTTCGGGGACTAGGGTTGTCTCGACAACTATTCCTCGGAAATGGAATCGACAGTCTCTCCTCGATCACGGGGACTACACGAGATAATTAAAATGCTTCAACATGATGGAATATTAAATATGATGCTCGACAAAAACTAAATAAGATTATAGACAAGCACAAACAATTAATTAAAGTGCCAAAGGTCGTTAGGGTTGATGACCTAGGGTCTTCACTCAAATCCAAAGTCAAACAAATAATTAATTAACTAAGGAAATTAAATCCTAAAACAAATGTTGTCAAATTGATTTCAAAAATTAATTTTAAGTAGCTTATACCAAAAACGAGTGCACCAATAAATTTTCATGATTTTTGGATAAATAAATAAATTACTAAAAATCAAAGAAGACTCACTTTTCAAATAAAATAGCTAATTTTTAAACATATCAAAACTACTCAAATTTGGTATTTTGAAATTTTCCTAGATAGAGGACATCATAACGAACATACACAAAAATTTTGAGAATTTTTGGAGCAATACACAATTTACTATGAATTTTGAAAAAAAATAAGATTTTTAGCCTAAAAAGAAATGGAAAAAGGAAAAAAGAAAAGAAAAGACAAAGGAATGAGCCGAATGCGGCTTGGCTCGGCCCAAGATCTTGGTGGCTTTGCCCAACGGTAGAGGCAGCCGGCCCAAAAGACACGCTGCGGGCCGACGGCGGCGACGCGCTCGGTCCTACGTGATCTCCAAGGCACGGCGCACCTCCTAGGCTAGAAGATGGGACGGCGGAGCGACTAGGGCTAGCTCGCCGGCGGTCATGGCGGGCGCGGCGCTGCGGCTCGGCGAGAAGCTCACCGGAGCTCCTCCGGTGCGGTTAGCCGCGCGGGATGCTAGGCGATGCTGCGAACGCGATGCGCAAGCCGTGGGCCTTGACGCGGCGCGAGACCCTATCGGCCTCGGCCTTGGACGCGGCGGCGGCGCGGCAAACGGCGGCGCGGCGCGACGGTGGCCGGGCGCTACGGTGCCCTAGAGACTAAAAGGAAGGCACAGGCAGCTGCAGGAGCTCACCGCGGCACGGTGCGCTTGAAAATGGAGAGGATGGACGGCGGAGATGGAAGCGACGCGGCGGAAATGGCGGTGGCGGCGAGGGAAATGGATAAGGAGAGGAGGAGGGAGTGGTTGGCGGGGTTATGGCGCAAGGGACGGCGAAGGAGACGGCGACACGGGGCGAGAAGCTTCCCGTTCGGCGTGCGCGGCCACCGGCGCGGCCGGCGGCATGGCGCCATGGCCTCGGCGAGGGAGCTCCGTGAGGGAAAAAGTTAATGCGACGTCATCCGGTGGCAGCAAAAGAAATTTGCAAATTTCTCCAAATTTTTGAACTGTGCTCAAAATTTTCCAAAAAGTAACCCTAGCTAAAATTTCATTCTCCACAACTTTGTCAACTGGCACATTTTCAAATTTTGAAAGGAAAATTGAATTTGAATCAAATTTTGAAAAGGGGACAAAACCCTAGAATGAAATATTTGAAATTACTTTGGATTTTTCTAAAGAACTTGAAAAACTCCAAAACTATGAAATACTCAACTTTTCAAACTGCACATTTTCTCCAAAAGATGTTTTTCCAAAATATGCATAATTTTTGAATTATGGTTTGAAATTGAAAAGGGGACAACTGTCGGAAAACCGTATTTTCAAATTTATTTGAAATTCTTTTTGAAAACTTGAAAAACTTTGTTCACCAACATTGTAGGTCTCATCAAGCCCTACAATATTGCTTTTTGGACCAACCCCAAATTCTTTGTAGATTTTGAACTAGGGAAAAGGGGGTAAAACGGAGTTTGTCGGAAACAGGGTTTTCGAAATGAAATCGCGTTTGATCGAGCCGACACACCTCTAGGCTATCAAAGGCAGTAACAAACATTATCTCAAAGGCACAATCAACCTAGAATATAAATCTTGTTTTAGTGAATGCATATCAGGGTTAACCTAACATGGATGATTTGCAATGATTATGATGCCATGTCAGGTTTTAGTTTACCGTAACATCGAGAGATGTTACGGCCCTTCCTTAAAAGAAATCTCGTCCGAGATTTAAAGCCTTGGGTTAGGTAATGGAAAAGGAAATGTGTCAAGCAACACATATTCAAACAAGGACATAAGGAAAGGGGTTTTTACAACTCACACTAGAATAGTTATAACTCATAGAGGGAATTATAACTTAGATAGAAGCATAGAACTCCGGAAAATTTTAAATGAGATATTCCTCGAGACTCCCAAGTAGCTTCTTCTTCGAGTGACGTTCCCACTTGTATCTTGTACCACTTGATTGTTACGCCGGGTGACACGATCTTTCGATCTAGAACCACGATAGGATACTCGAATAAGTTAAATCGGGTGCAAGTTCAATCCCTTCAACATCAACAATTTTGTCGGGTGGTCGAAGACACTTCTTGAGTTGTGACACATGAAATACATTGTGTACCGTGACAACCTGTTCAGAACAGCGCAAACGGTATGCTACCTTACCACATTTTGCTAAAATCGAAATGGACCAATATAACGAGGTGCTAATTTGCCTTTAACTCCAAAGCGACTAACTCCCTTCATGGGTGATACTTTCGAGATATACATAATCTCCTTTGGCAAACATTAGAGATCGACGCCTCTTATCGCATAACTTTTAAATCGAGATTGAGCTACTTTCAAATTGTTACGTATCTGTCTAACCTTTTCTTCTATCTCTTTCACAAGATCAACCCCGAAAAACCATCTCTCCCAGGGTTCGACCAATTCAATGGAGTCCGACATCTGCGACCATATAGTGCTTCAAATGGTGCCATCTTGATACTCTCTTGATAACTATTGTTATAAGAGAACTCGCTAATGGTAAACATTCATCCCACTTCTCTGGAAAATTCAATACACAAGACCTCAACATGTCTTCAAGAATCGATTGACTCTTTACGTCGACCATCGATGCGGGATGATAGGCCGAGCTATAAAGAGATTTGGTGCCCATTGCCTTATGGAATTGCTTCCAAAACCGTGAGACAAATTGTGTACCCCTATCGGAAACAATAGTCCTTGGTACCCCATGAAGGCTTAAGATTCGTGTAATATATAACTTAGCATATGTCAAAGCTTTGAATGATCTGTCTTGATTTGGAATAAAATGAGCGACTTTGTGAGTCGATCCACAATAACCCGATGGAATCAAATCCTCTTGATGTCTTGGGTAAGCCCATTATGAAATCCATACGATATCTTCCCACTTCCAAGCGGGAATAGGCAATGGTTGCAATTCTTCGGCCAGACTTTAAGTGCACAAATGCCTTTCACCTTTTTGACAAGTGTCACATCTAGCGACATATCGAGCAATTTCTATCTTCATTTTAGTCCACGGAATCTCTCGTTTCAAATCATGGTACATCTTATTGCTTCCTGGATGAATAGAGAATCTTGAAAGATGTGCTTCATCGAGGATCTTTTGACGTAACTTCGGGAATTTTTGGTACGACCAGACGATTCTTGAACCATATAACATCTGCTTCATCAATTCTCAAAACAGGATAATTTTCCCTCTCTAATTTTCTCCTTGATATGTTCCATACCTTTATTATCTCTTCCGAGCAATGATAATTTGATCTCGGATAGTTGACTCCATAGAAATGTTAGTCGGACTTTGCCTTGTTGTATCATCTCTATGCCCAACTTTTCTATCTCATGACATAAAGAAATATCCGGGGCTTCACTCAAACGGTTGCAATGAATTTTTCGACTAAGTGCATCGGCAACCACATTTGCCTTACCGGGATGGTAATGCACTTCGAGATCATAATCTTTAATCGAGTTCTAACCATCTTCTTTGCCTCATATTCAATTCTTCTTGAGTGAAGATATACTTCAAACTCTTATGATCTGTATAGATATGACATGTGTTACCCAACGAGATAGTGACGCCAAATCTTCAAGGCATGAACAACTGCTGCTAACTCTAGATCATGAGTTGGATAATGTTCTTCATGACGCTTGAGCTGTCTTGATGCATAAGCAATAACTCGCCCTCTTGCATCGTACACAACCAAGACCAATGCCGGAAGCATCACAATAAACATCAAACGCTTCCCCATATCTGGTTGAGCTAAAATCGGAGCGAAGTAGTCAATGACTTCTTTAAGGACCGAAATGCCTCCTCACACTTAGGTGACCAAACAAACTTGGTTTGATTCTTCAACAACTCAATTATAGGCTTAGCTACCTTTGAAAAGTTAGCAATAAATCTGCGATAATAACTTTGCCATTCCAAGGAAACTACGGACCTCGGAAATGGTGGTTGGTGTTTTCCAATCTAGAATATCCTTTACTTTACTAGGGTCAACGAGTTATGCCCTTAGCGAGATAAAACATATCCAAGGAATTGGACTTCCTTAAGCCAAAACTCACACTTGCTTTGAACCTAGCATATAGGCGATGTTCTCTCGGACGTTGCGAAACTATTCTAAGGTGTTCAACATGTTCTTCTTCATTCTTGGAATAAATCAAGATATTATCGGTGAGGACCACCACAAAGCGATCAAGTTCGCATGAACACCGAGTTCATCAAATATAAGAAATGAGCTTGTGCATTTGCAAGTCCAAAAGACATAACCCGAGATACTCATACGGACCATATCTAGTTGTGAATGCGGTCTTTGAAATATCTTCGGGACGAATCTTGATCGATGATAACCGGATTGAAGATCGATCTTTGAAAACACTTTCGCTCTCCGCCAATTGATCTAAGAGCGAGATCAATACGAGGCGAGGATACTTATTTTTGATAGTCACTTCATTCAATGGACGATAGTCAACACACAACCTCAAGGTTTTATCTTTCTTCTTTACAAAGATGGTGGACAACCCCAAGATGAACTACGTAATGTCGATAAAACCTTTATTAAGCAATTCTTTCAAGCGAGCTTTGAGTTACGCTAACTCGGTGGTGCCATTCTATATGCTCGCCTGGATATTGGGGCGTCTCAGGGCTTCAACTCGATTGCAAACTCCACATCTCTATCTCGGAGGTATACCGGGTAACTCATCGGGAAATACATCGGGAAATCTTTAACTACAAGGATATCTCGAATCTCCTTCACGAGGTTGCATAAATTCTCTTGACTTGCTCTCTTAGGAGTTGAGAATTGAATAAGCAAGCTGCGACTTGCCATCGAGATAAATTCACTTTTATAGTCGGTTCGGGGTATCAATAATAGCTCCTCGCTGATTCATCCAGTTCATACCTAGGATCACATCTATATCCTGATCCTTTAGAACAATCATTGATGTGGGAAAGATATGTCCACCCAATTCTATGGGTACCGATGTACCATTTCCTTAGTACACATACGCCCTCCAGGTGACTTGAATAAAGAAATTTTCTTTTGTTTCTCCAATTGGGATCTCATGCTTCATAACAAATGTCCGATTGATGAATGTATGGGATGCTCCGAGTCAAAAAGTATAAATGCTTTGAGTGATTGGCAACTTGGAACATACCCATCAAAATAGGCTCTCCCTCGGGAATATTACACCTTGCGTGTAAAAGACACGTCCAATTTTCTTCTTACTTTGACTCTTCCGTTGATTCGATGTGACACGAAGTACTTGGAACATTGGAATTGTCTTGGTTTGGATGTGGACGAGTCCCTTGTAGAGTGACCGGACTTTCCACAATTGTAACATGGGTAGTTCTCGTATTTGTAAAGTGGGTTTTCGAACGCTAGGAGCATTCGGTGGCGTGGATAAGAAAGAGCTACAACCGGGACGGACAAGTGCCTCTGCGGGGCTTGATCTTGGACTGGATGATAAGGAGTATGAAAATGATTTACTGAGGATGACGGATTATCTTCGGCGCTTAGGCTTACTTGCCCGAGGATTCGGTATTGAGCCTTCTTCTTCTTGGCCTTCCGGTGCTTACGATTAACGGCTTCGCAAGTGATAGCAATATCAACTGTCTCGTAAAATGTAGTATTAAGAGTAGCACTAGAAATCATCATACGAGATCTTACTATCCGGACCCCTCAAGAAGTAACCCTTCTTTTTATCATCTCGTATCAACATACTCGGGTGCATACTTTGGGATAAGTGATTAAACTCACTCACATGCTTGTACGACGGACATATCACCTTGTTGTAAAGATAAAAATTCT
The DNA here is from genome assembly GCA_018135685.1 of Themeda triandra. NCBI lineage: Eukaryota > Viridiplantae > Streptophyta > Magnoliopsida > Poales > Poaceae > Themeda > Themeda triandra. The sequence goes on along the minus strand of JAENPR010000007.1, from coordinate 3,260,582 downwards.
TCCTTCTTAACTTTCATAACACCTTGTGAAACATAATGAGTGCGGAAAGCTTCACGAAACTCTGTCCATGTGATACGATGACCGGTGGGTTGTATGGCAACAAGATTTTCCCACCAAGCCACCGCAAAGACCTCTCAGCTGTTGAGCCGCAAATAGTGGCTTCGAACTTCGTACAAGGAATGAGATCAAACTTTTCTTTTGCATGGTGCGGAGCCAATAATCGCTTCAAGAGGTTCATCTGCTTTGGTGAAGACGGGTGGATGAGTGGATGCGAAATCAAAATACGTGACCTCATTACCATTATTCCGACCATGATTACCACGAGTGATATTCGATTCGAGCTAGAATAGTTGTAGCATTGACCCCGGAGCGGCAAGGGTATCGGTCAAACCGGGTTGAACTTGGTGGAGGATTGGAATCATCACCCCCATTTTGAGAAATCCCAGCGGCATCGGATGCTCGGGTATGAACAGGCATCTCGTTGAATAACAAGCCAAACTTTAAACTCGAGCTTTCGGCAAAAGATAGGATCAAGATTAAAGAATAGATAGGTGGGATCGAAGGCTAGCGGGAATAGGATTGGTACTACCTAACCCAAATCACATTAAGAGGAGAGGTATTTATTAACGGGTTAATTAAGCATGATGCATGAACGGACCTACGTTCTAAGTTTAAAAGACTTTAATGTAACACATACTTAAAAGTAAACTTTTTATAAATAGGGCAATATAACATGATATTCCACCACAAGCTTTTAAACATGACTAAAGAGCTATAGGAGTGAGTATAGATAAGGAATAAGCAATTTGGACCAAAATAGTCAAGTTAAATTTTTATTCGATCCAAAACCTTTTGAAGTTTTCGCAAAGAATACTACAATAGCTCTAGAATAACGATCCGCTCGATACCCAATGTGGCGAGAACCTCCTAAGTAATGTGGCCCACATGCACTAATCCTTGTCTTAAAAGACCTCGGATTACTATGCATGTGTTCCACACGACTTAACAAGCTCTGTCGGGTGTCCTCGGGAAACCCGAATCATCCACGAATCTTTCGAACTGGATCGATCATTATAAGAGACATTGCGGTATTACAACGAGTTTTGTACAAATAAAATATATCGAGTAAAGTGCGGAAGGATTACAATAACATAAGTTTACAAATCATTTATAAATAAAACTTTACAAATAAAAAGTTATGTTGGTTACAACCATAGTAGTGGAATACCATACTTAACTTTATGATTCACCAAAACGTAGTGCTCGCCCCAGAGCCAAACAAACTACTCGACGTCCTCACTCGACGGACACACACCAACAAGGGTAGAACAAACCACAGTACAAAAGTACTCAAGACTTACCCGACGAAAAAGAGGGAGAAGACTCGGGAATGAAGGCGAGATAGGACAAGGTAAGGCTTAGCAAAGAATCAAAGTATTTTTGCCGAAAAGCACTAATGACTAGTTTCAACCTCAAGTTTTACTTTCCGGATTAGTCATTAGAATCTAAGGTGAGCCTAATCTAGCTTGATTACGACGAGATCAAGATAATTCACGGAGATCACATTCTTAGTCTTCCAACAAAATTCCTTCAAGTTCCATAAGTTACTACGATGCGAGGTCGTGATCGAGTCTCCATAACCGAGGAGCAACGACGATTCGAATCGATTATACCCAGTGGGATCCCTAATCACACGATATATGTAGAACCACATCTTGCATATATCAACCTTCACTCGATCTTCCAAAACCAACCCGGTCCGCGCCACCCGAGAATACTTGTACGCCTCAAATCCAGGACCAAGCCCACGAGGGTAACTCGTATTCCCGCCATCTCTCCACTCCCGGTCTTGCGAGTTATCCGTTCGATGATGGAATAGGCAGGGTCTTAGGCTTACCATAGTATGTGATTAGTTGCAAGGCTCGAACCACGAGCGGCCCTACAACGATACGGTCCTTAACCGACACGATCGGAAACACTACATCCCTAACCCGGATGCAAGTTACCCGACCGGTCTCAACTTCATTAAAAGATGTAACGATCCAGAGACGGGCGTTACATCGAAACGTCTTTCGACGCAATCCAACCGTCGATCAAAGGTAGCATTTGCTGAGTAACAAAAACTTTACCGACGGGTAAGCACTTCCTTTTGAAAATATTTTCGAAATCCGAACTAAATTAGCAAGGCTAAGCATTGTTACGTATTTTCAATCAAAACGGTTTCAAGGATGACGTTGGAATAATCAAGGTAGTTAATGCGTCAAGTAGGTGATCACTCAACTCCTATTACTTAATGCGGTACATAATCAAGTGATAAACTTTTGCAAATTCAAGGAATTGGTTGATGGATCCGGGGCTTGCCTCGAAAGTCGGTGTAGACGTTCTTCAACGACGTATCACGGAAGATGACCAATCACCGAGAGATGGATTGACTTCTTCGGGGACTAGGGTTGTCTCGACAACTATTCCTCGGAAATGGAATCGACAGTCTCCATCGATCACGGGGACTACACGAGATAATTAAAATGCTTCAACATGATGGAATATTAAATATGATGCTCGACAAAAACTAAATAAGATTATAGACAAGCACAAACAATTAATTAAAGTGCCAAAGGTCGTTAGGGTTGATGACCTAGGGTCTTCACTCAAATCCAAAGTCAAACAAATAATTAATTAACTAAGGAAATTAAATCCTAAAACAAATGTTGTCAAATTGATTTCAAAAATTAATTTTAAGTAGCTTATACCAAAAACGGTGCACCAATAAATTTTCATGATTTTTGGATAAATAAATAAATTACTAAAAATCAAAGAAGACTCACTTTTCAAATAAAATAGCTAATTTTTAAACATATCAAAACTACTCAAATTTGGTATTTTGAAATTTTCCTAGATAGAGGACATCATAACGAACATACACAAAAATTTTGAGAATTTTTGGAGCAATACACAATTTACTATGAATTTTGAAAGAAAATAAGATTTTTAGCCTAAAAAGAAATGGAAAAAGGAAAAAGAAAAGAAAAGAAGAAATGAGCCGAATGTCTGGCTTGCTCGGCCCGGCTGTGTTGGTGGCACAGCCCAACAGATAGCAGGCCGGCCAAAGAAGACACGCCTGCTAGGCCGACGGCGGCGACGCGCTCGGTCCTACGTGATCTCCAAGGCACGGCGCACCTCCTAGGCTAGAAGATGGGACGGAGCGGCTAGGGCTAGCTCGCCGGCGGTCATGGCGGGGCGGCGGCGCTGCGGCTCGGCGAGGAAGCTCACCGGAGCTCCTCCGGTGCGGTTAAACGCGCGCGGGGATGCTAGGCGATCTTTGCGAACGCGATGCGCAAGCCGATGGGCGCGGCGCGAGACCTATCGGCCTCGGCCTTGGACGCGGCGGCGGCACGGCAAACGGCGGCGGCGCGACGGTGGCCGGGCGCTACGGTGCCCTAGAGACTAAAAGGAAGGCACAGGCAGCTGCAGGAGCTCACCGCGGCACGGTGCGCTTGAAAATGGAGAGGATGGACGGCCGGAGATGGAAGCTTGACGGCGGCGGAAATGGCGGTGGCGGCCGAGGGAAATGGATAAGGAGAGGAGGAGGGAGTGGTTGGCCGGGGTTATGGCGCAAGGGACGGCGAAGGAGACGGCGACACGGGGCAGAGAAGCTTCCCGTTCGGCCGTGCGCTGGCCACCGGCGGCGACCGGGCGGCATGGCGCCATGGCCTCGGCGAGGGGGAGCTCCAGTGAGGGGAAAAAGTTAATGCGACGTCATCCACGGTGGCAGCAAAAGAAATTTGCAAATTTCTCCAAATTTTTGAACTGTGCTCAAAATTTTCCAAAAAGTAACCCTAGCTAAAATTTCATTCTCCACAACTTTGTCAACTGGCACATTTTCAAATTTTGAAAGGAAAATTGAATTTGAATCAAATTTTGAAAAGGGGACAAAACCCTAGAATGAAATATTTGAAATTACTTTGGATTTTTCTAAAGAACTTGAAAAACTCCAAAACTATGAAATACTCAACTTTTCAAACTGCACATTTTCTCCAAAAGATGTTTTTCCAAAATATGCATAATTTTTGAATTATGGTTTGAAATTGAAAAGGGGACAACTTGTCGGAAAACCGTATTTTCAAATTTATTTGAAATTCTTTTTGAAAACTTGAAAAACTTTGTTCACCAACATTGTAGGTCTCATCAAGCCCTACAATATTGCTTTTTGGACCAACCCCAAATTCTTTGTAGATTTTGAACTAGGGAAAAGGGGGTAAAACGGAGTTTGTCGGAAACGAGGGTTTTCGAAATGAAATCGCGTTTGATCGAGCCGACACACCTCTAGGCTATCAAAGGCGGTAACAAACATTATCTCAAAGGCACAATCAACCTAGAATATAAATCTTGTTTTAGTGAATGCATATCGGGGTTAACCTAACATGGATGATTTGCAATGATTATGATGCCATGTCGGGTTTTAGTTTACCGTAACATCGGAGATGTTACGGTCCCACATGTCATAGACTACACCTCACATACATCAAATCACATAATTTCATCCACTTCCACTCACCTCCACTATCCTCTCTTTTCCACCGCCAAAACCACTCAACCGACCAAAATTTCCGGATTGACAAAAGATCACGCAATAGCATGTGAAGTGGCAGCCATGTTGGCCACCACTGGGTGGGCGGCCGACCCCCACCATTGGGTCGGCCGACTCTCCCCTCCTCCTCTATAAATAGGCCTCCTCCCATGGCTTCCTTGCACCACCCACATTCCGAGAATTTTGGCCAAACCTTCGCTCTCGACTTCGTGTTTCTGGAGAAAGTTAGAGAGAAGAGGAGAAGAGTAGGAAGAGAGAAGAAGTGAGAGAGTGAGCAAGAGTTTAGTAGCAAGTGAAGGGAAGGGATAGTGCTGAGTAGATGATCACAAAAATTAGTGGAGATGCTTTGTCCAAATAGGATAAAGAAAATCTAAAATCAAGGGGAGGTTGTCAAAATCAAGACACGAAGTTTAAAACTTTTTGTCATTAAGAACGACTAACCCCGGACCGCCGACTCGGACGGCTAACCACTAACCTTGTGCTAATCCTTCTCTCCACTAGTGTTTGTTTTTGTTTTGAGATACTTGCAGGATGAAGGGCGTTTTGCAGGGAATCTCGGGAACCTTCAGGAAAATCAGGACAAGAAGTGCATCCCGCGAACTCGTGGCCGGTTCCGACATGAGTGTCGACCCACCACCGAAGCACCGAAGCACTCGGCGGCTCCGCACCACCACCGGCATCTCGAGAGAGTCCTAATGAGAACATCCGACCTCGCCACGAGAACCGCCCGGGAAAAGGATGTATACAAGAAGCTCAAGAACAAGCGTTTCATCCACACGCCGGTCATCGATCCGACACTTCGCTAGAGACGGGTATGGCTCAAGAATTCGATACAATTTTTCCACTAGTTGGTTGGACTTCCTTTGCAAACCTCACTTGAGAAGGGGATTAGGCTTTTGACCATAGAATTCCTTAGCACCCTTCGATACACGGACAATGGAGTTTATTTTAGAATGTTTGCTCACGGAATATTCTGTCTCTTGGAGAAACCTTAGTGACCTCCTAGGTTTCCCTCAAGATGCTCTCATAGATTTAAATGCGGCACTAGGTGATTTTGATGCACATAGGTTTTGGAGCGGCATTTCTAGAGCACCGTACCACTTAGCGCACCGCACCGCATGATCATAGAGCATCCTACGCTTAGATTTTTGCACCGTTGGATAGGAGCTACCTTTTCCCACGTTATGACGAGAGCAAGATCGAGTAGCCGACTTGCGATTCTTTGTACGCGGGCTGTCAAGAAACAAAGTGTCTCCTGTCCATCTCCTAGTAAATCATTGGATGAGTGTCCCCGGTTACAAAGTAGGAAGTGTGGCCATTTGCTCGCTTATCACTCGCATTGCCACAAGCTTGAAGTTATTAGAGGGAGCTACTTTTGAGTACATTGAACATCATAGAGAATTTTATGACCTCTATACTTTTGGCCAAGGTCACTTACTGAAAAAAGTGAATGATGTTTATTATGCAAAATATGGTGAAGCTGCGATCCGGTTACCTAACCCGGAACTGGCTTTGTATTATGTGCAAAACTATCATGTTGAGTTGCAGGCAGAACCAGTGAATGAGAGAGCACCTCGAAGAGTTCGCTCGGAGAGGTGACAGAAATCGTGAACCGGTTTGGCGTGGTGTCGAAACCGCCCGAGAAGAACCGACATGCCGGTTTCAATGAGTGGAATGTACCTCAACACCACTCACTAAACTCATGGGTGTACCCACCACAAAGCCAACCACATCAACCATTCTATGGTTACTACCCACCATACAACACCCCGGGGAACATCGAGCCGGGACCCTCGAGCCACCAAGATACTCTTATGACCCCTTTGGTACCACCGATGAAGAAGAAAAACCCCACCAAGACTTTGAGCCACGTCGCCACTCCGATGCCACCGGTTTCATTTTCACCCAGCGGCACTATGATGAACAAGTAACCTTCCAAAGACAACACCACCGCCACTCGAATCGCCATGATCGGAGGTGGAATGACCAGCTCCGGTGGAACCGAACACCACCCGAGACACAAGGCACCATTCAAGAGAACCGGGAAGAAGCCGCTTCCATGCCGCATGGCTTGGTGGACTGTTGCACATCCACTATCCACCACCACCGCCGCAAGGCTAGCTTGGGGAGGACCCCCATTATCAAGATAAGTATTTCTTTCCTTTTGTTTCGGTTTGTTTGTTTTCGGTTTGTTTATTTTTCTTTGGTTTGTTTTATGCATTGAAAAAAAAATCGGAAAAACTAGAAAAACCCAATAAAAATTTGCTTGTTTTAAGTGTGTTTACATTTCGAGTTTGCTCTAAGATAAAAAAACCAAATAAAAAGAGTGTGCAAGTTTGTTTTCAATTCAGTTTGCTATAAATAAAAATGTGTAGACTTGAGGATTGCGTGATGGAAATGATGAATAGTTGCTCTGCTCTAATTCTTTGCAAGTACCTAGCTTTAAATTTGAGTTCTCCCAAGATTTGGATACACTGTTTAACAACTGGATTTACTCTACACCTGAAACCTGTGGGAGCATATGCTTAAACTAAAGTCTAGGTAGTTGACGGACATGATATGATGATAGTCTGCGAAATTTCTTGTTCATTGTGTTCCAAAGTGCCACTAAATTACTGGAGATTTGTTTGTGAAAATTATAAATGATTCATGATGAGTTCCTTATATGACAGAGTTAAAATTCCTACCACACCAAACTTGATCATTAGAATAGGAAGCCTCCTCATTTGTTTAGGGCTCGTCTTTGTCGGGCTGTGTTGTATCCTTATGAACTCATCATACAGCTAAATCCTGGTTTCACACACTCACATGCACCCCTGCTACTTCTACCCTGGAAGTACGCACCACAAAAAGCCTATTATTATCCATTGAAATTGTTCTACTCTTACACTGAGAGTGAACACCCAAAAATATCCCCCTGTTCATTTTTGCTAGCCATTTATCCAAGATCAATGCTCCAAGTATCATTTGTTATCCCCGATATGAAGTTGTCAAAGATTGAGAAGTGTTCCATTCAAGAAGTATTTCATTCCTTTTGGGCTGCAAGAATTGTAAAAAAAAAAAAAGAGAAGAGAAAAGAAAAAGAAAGGAAGATCTATGAGCACGGTCATTGTCAAGTTTCCAAGTTCAAAGTTCCAAGAAGTTCCAAGTTTTATCCAAATAAAGGAGCATTGATAATTCCTTTGTGCACCCCTTTTCCTCCCACAAATATTTCTCTCTATTTTATATATATCATCCACATATAAAACCACACATGCACACATCGATTGGTTGTATGTTGAGTTCCTTCGGATCCATGGTTCGATCATGCCAATGCATTAGTTCTCCACACCTATGAGCTCCATATAAGCCTTTATTAGAGTAGGGTGAGAGAGAGAGAGTGAAGGCTCATCTATAAATGCCTTGAACCACAAATATCACATATTCGAGAGTAAGAGAGAAGGCATACCTCCTTTCAATGCCTTAGAGAGGATCCAAAAATACCACATATTGAGAGACTTGAAAGGGTTGTATTAAGGAACTCGAGTTTTTATTGAAAATCTTGTAAAAACTCGAACGGAGGTGGAACAACGAGCATGAGACAACGGTGCTTGACTTAATTGTTCTTTCAACTACTCAAGACCCAAGTGCGGTGAAAGCCCCATGGTTGAAAGAAACATGAGTAAGTTTGGGAGTTATGATAGTTCACTCTAGTCTGATGGGATGAATTCTTGTTTAGAGCATGTGTGTTTGTTAAGCATGAAAGCATTGCAGCAACTCCTGATCCATCTTCTGTAGCTATTTGCTCAGGGACGAGCAAAGGGTAAGCTTGGGGGAGTTTGTTGATGGTTGTTAATGATCAATTTTATATGTCAATCAGAGAGAGAAAGAGGGGTATAATCTGTTCACCACCATAGACTTAGGGTTTAAACTGACAGATTCCACAAGTTTTGGTGAATATGTGTTTTCGCGAGGGGATTATCGGAAAACATCCAAGGAGGCCCACATGTCATGATTACATAGAGAGAAAGACCGAACGGGTAAAATTGTATACTCTAGAAGACTCCGTAAGGCAAACCCAGGAAGCGGGGACCCACACGGCGAGTGGTGGGTCGGCCGACTCCCTCCTTGGGTCGGCCCCCGCCCACCTCCACCAATCAGTGGAGGCTCGCGGATCCCGCCTCCACCGACCTTGAGGAGCAATAATTATCGTCCGTTTAGGTCGGTTTGATCCGATGGCCGTGGTGCATCCTAGGGGGCTATATATTCGAGCCCCCGGCCCCCGGCTAAACCCTAATTCATTCTAGAATTCATTATTCGAGGTAGCCATCGGCAAAGCCGGGGTTTAGAGAGACATCTCCACCGAGAATTAGAATAGCTACTCTAGATCTTCAAGTTCTACATAGGTTTAGACTAGATAGAGGAAGAATCGGGCGCTGTGCTCGGAATTCCGGATCTTCATCATCGAATTGGTATTATCTTGTATCTATTCTTGTGACTTTATTCTAAATATCATTATGCTTCTATTTATTATGTTCCTAGTTTATTCTAGTTCTACATTTGATATGGTTATGATTGGTAATAAGTTTATGTATATGTTTGCAAAGCGCTTAGCTCTCTTCCCGGGGGGGGGGTAGGTGGTAGATTTCATGTAAGCATGGTGCTTAGATGCCGTTTACCTGCAAATGCACCCTATTGGCCGGGTCGTGTGGTAGATCGCGGAAGTGACAGTTCCGTTGAGTCCTTTGTATTCCATCCCCCGTTGGTAGGTCTAGCAGAACCAAAGTTGCGTAGTAAGTCCTGCTATGTCTTGGCTTGTTATAGCAATGATCCTTATACATAGACGAAGAGTCTTTTGTGCTGTATATGATAGTGTAGAGTTGGAGTAGATGAATGACTTAGTAGATTAGAACCTACATAGGATTTCTATTTCTTGTGCTAATCGAGATGTCAACCTACCTTTGTGAGTAGTCTATATCTAATCTCTCGTGTGATTTATACCCCGAGCTTATTACTTTATATTCCCTTATTTATCATGGTTTACCCCTCGCCAAAGTATGTGACAAGTGTAATCAATCACTCATAAGTAGTCGTGTTTAGCAAATTCATCTCATTGTTTAAGTCCTTAGTTCTTTCCTTTGAGCTAAATATAAATAACGATACCTGGAATACTTCCTGGTAAAATGCTACGATGGTGTATTATCTGTTCGCTTGCGGATCCCATATTTTTCTTGATTAGAGGAGCAGTTTCTATACCAACACTTCTGGCGCCATGCTAGGGATGACAACTTAGCGTGAGTGGTGTTAGAGGTGCCAACAATGATCAATATTTGTTTCACACCCACGCATACCACCTATGTTTCCTCACTTGACTGCACTTGACCACAACATCTTCCGCCTTCAACTGTCGAATCAATGACCATACATCCACCTATGCAATGCTTGATAAATGGATCCACTCCTCTCCGTCTCCTCCACATCAGGGTCTATGCCTCCTTGGACTTTTCTTGGCATTAGGTGTGGCCTTCCGACGATAACGGGTGGGTCTGGTGGCAGCCCAGCCTCAATATGCCCGTCCTAGTCTTCCATTGTTCCTACGTTGTAAATAATAAAATACAACATAATTCATTTTTCACTCTCGAATATTATATCTCTAGCTTCAACCCCAAGGGTACTACAAATATTATGTAATATAGATTATGATTATTTTTTTTTTGCTAAATTGACTTTTTCAGTTATTGTCTATATATACTCTCGGTATGTTTCTGATGTCATTTCCTTATTTATGATCGTTTCTAGCTTTTTATTTGCACAGTTGAAAAACTAGAAACCTGAAATAACATTATAAAAATCAAGGTAATTTTTTTCCTAAAAAAACTTTTGATGTTTAAGACATAAAAAGCAAGAGATAAGCTTGTTTTTTATATTCATATTTACCTTTGCACAAATTATATTAAGTAGAATAACCGTTATGTTAGATCTTCTATACATTATATCTATATATAGGGAGAGTTTTATTGCATAATATGGCAAATAATCCATCTTTGAAATAGAAAAATGACAACTATAAATCTAAATAATTTTTACCAAGAATAGTTAGAAGTCGGCACAAAGTTGATGTGTAACCTATTGCTATATATTGATATTAATGTTTGCATAATTATTTAGTTTTGTTGACAATGAGTGTTATGTTAGATCTTGTATACGTTATATCTATATGGAGCGAGTGTCGTCACATATGGTGGCAAATAGTTCAGCTTCGAATTAGAAAAACGACAAACATACATCTAAATTATTTTTAGTAAGAATATGTTAGATGTGGGTGCAAAAGTTGATGCCTAACCTGTTGTTATATCCATATTTGTCTTTGTGTACATTATTTGGTTGGATTGATGTTTCAATATTACGTTAGATTTTGTATACGTTATAGCTGTACATATAGAGCGTCGCCGAATCAGGTAGCAAATAGTTGAGCTCCAAGATGTCGGTACAAAGTTGATGCCTAACCTAAAATTATCCATATTTGTCTTTGCGTACGTTATTTGGGGTTGACATTTGAGTGTTACGTTAGATTTTGTATACGTTATATCTATACATATGGAGTGTCGCCGAATCAGGTAGCAAATAGTTCAGCTCCGAATTAGCTAGGAAAACGACAACTATAAATGTAGATGTCCTTTTAGTTAGAGTTGATACCTAACCTATTGTTGTTTGGACATGTTATTTGATATGTTAATGTGTATCCTATTTCTAGTTGGTCATCATGTCCTGCACTATCAGGAGTCCGTGCCGTCTTGATTTTCTATCCCTTTCTCTCCTACTTGACCACCTCTAAAAACATTTTATTCCTAGTGAGTCTCATTTGTAGTATTATTATTGGGTATCAATTAGTCAGTTCAATACAACATAATTTTCAAATCAAACCCTACGTGCAATGACTTGATTACACCCTACAATATCATGCATAGAAGATTCGTCCCTATCTCCATAAAAGAAGAATAGCATTCTAAAAGTGAACCACGAAGCCCTAGTGGCATGAAGCCTGTGCATGGTAAATGGTGTCAAGCACTTGAAAATTCGTGAAACTGGAGATAGTGGGAAGGAAAGATAACTACCTATTTTAAATTGTAAGTTATTTTAGTTTTCCTAGATACTTAATTTTTACTTCCTATTCATATCTAGATATATGTGGGTATGTATTGTTTTTTCGATTATGCAAAAGACTTGCACATCTTTGTATTTAAGAAAATAGGTTTTTACAGCTCGTGCCGAGGCGCATTTGGGAGGTTGTGAGATTACAATGAATACTTCCTCCCTAAACATAAGTACTAAGCGGACTGCTCGCGCAACAGACAACGAAGTTTACAAGCGTCGGCTTCGATCCACTAGTCAGCGGTTTGCTTGATGGTGGAAAGGAGGCGGTTGGGGTGGAGGTGGCGTCTCGAAAGCATCTTGCATTCCTCTTCTTCCAGATTTTCCATGCCACCAAGGCGAATAGGGTGTCAGCGTCTTTTCGCTTGTCCCCCTGCCACCTCCGACGCCAGCGCTCCCACAGGTTAGGATAGACGGTCTTCCAACCTGCGATGCGTCGACGCCAAGTACCACCAAGAAGGTCCACCAAATCTGTCTTGTGAATGAGCATGACACGATGATGTGGTCGATCGTTTCGGGTTCTTGGTCGCAGATGTAGCAGTTGTCCGCTGCATCCAGCCCATGGCGTCTCCTCATGTCCTATCCAGTGCCTTCCTTGAATGGCTAGCCAGAGGAAGATCTTGACATGTAGAGGTGCCCATGTCTTCTAGATCCTGTTGCACTCTAGGATCGGCTGTGATGTGGACTGCAGTGCTCTGTAGGCAGACTTGGAGGAGTAGGCCCTCTCATTTGTCCATCTCCAAATGAGGCGGTCTGCGTCCTCGTTGAGTTCGACTTGAGTGAGCAGATCCCATACTCTTAGGTATTCTCCGACGACTAGGAGGACCCGGCGTGACTCCGTTCGCACAGTGGTGAAGGACGTGAGGCCGTATATCGCCCGCATCGTTGAAACTAAGCTATAATCTGTACTCACAATGCTTGTCGCTTCTCTTTTGAAAATGAATTTCGTTGATTACGCGTATCTCTCAGCCGCTAGCACCTGCGGATAAGTCTGCAATATACGGAGTATATAGAAAAGCTAACATGATTTATAATTTAGAAGGAAGGATGCCAAACCAACGTCGTTCGACATACACTTTTTGGAAAAAGAAAACCGTACGCCACCACCATATAACGTATGGGTTCGACATGTGTCAACTGTGCACACAACACGTGCGCATCTTGTCATCAAGGCTAGCTACCACATCACTGACACGTCGAAAACTGCCACGCCCACTGAGAGCAAAGTTGATTTCCATTTCTCCCTTTCCTTTCCGGTCGTTGAACTTTTTTTTTAGGATGGTGCAGCCCCTACTGCGTTGAACTTTTTTTGCACATTCACCCACACAAGAAAATGTATTTTGAATATACATGTTATATCCGCCCACAGTAGAAAATATATGTTGCATATACACGCTATATATAGACCCATGTGTCAATAACCAAAGACGTCTACGTGCAGGACGACGCTTAATATCTTGACGTGCGTCGTCGCTACCGGCGAAAACTTTTTCAAAGCGTGTTGAAGGCCATGACGAAACCATAGCTAGACCCGAGGGACGCGGGCGCGCGCCAACAACGACAAGCGCCGAGCTTACGTCCGCTTTCTCGGACGTTTTCCCAGCAGTAGCAGTAGTGTGTCACGGCTGCACTTGCATGGCTGATGCGCCTCGCGAACGTTTGGCCTCGATCGATGGCTTTCTTGGACATTTTCGAAGGGACTTTCTCCACGTTCTACTGGAAGCTGTTGCCTAGCCTGTGCATTGATTGTTCCAGCTCTTACACATACGTCATGGTTGTCTGCCGTTCAAATTTGCCAGTCTAATTTCCTACTAGTAATAAGTAATGAATTCACTAAATCAAAAAAGGGCAAAAAATTCAAAGAAAAAAGAAAGGGAAAAATAATTGCTAGGCTGGAAATTTAACGTCTGGTTTTGGTGTTTGCTCTGTTGCTATTACTATTAGCAAATAGCAATAGCTGCTAAGTATATTAAATCGAATGACCTGCTTGATCGATAAAATGGAAATTGAGAGAAAAAAAAGGCCTATAAAAATTCTTGGAAGGGTGGAAAGTGTGTACTGCTGTGGAATAGCATGGTTGGTCGTTGTCATGCATCATGAATGCGCATGTCAAATGCATCAAACTAGAATAATACAAGTCACAACTCTAAGCTAATTTAGTGATCCTAGCTACATCTCGTCTTGCATCTCTATTAATTGCTTTGTATCTATCCTTGCATTGTTGGATGATCATATCTGAATACACGCGGTTCCCGTATCGTTTGGTAGTATTGTACCTAGCCCATCAAGCAACAGCTAACGGGGGGCATCCTATGTGTGCACAAGGGAGGATAGCGCTTGAGTGTCAACTAGTGATAGTGTCATATTGTTTATTCCTACCTGTAGATATGGTTTCGACAAAAAAAAAAAAAAAACTACTATAAAAAAATAATTAGCTGGATCATCAAGAAATAATTAATAGTGTGCATACTACTAACAATCAATATTACAAAACTTAATTTTGTCACTCTATTTACACCGGTGTAAATAGATAGCTATCCTTACATAATTTTTTAGTACAATACAATTTAAAATAGGAAATTAGTGCATACAAGTTTTATATACAATTACATAAAAAAATGTTGTGTGATCCGATAGAATATACCAACGGTGTAGGTATATGCTAATCACAGACACACAAGCAAGTGAACTTTAGACGTGTACCCGAAACGGACAACTAGACCGTTAGAACGCATTTTGTACTACATAGCGAATAAGCCGATGTCTACGTGCTATACTAGCGGCTTCCTTGGTATGTTTGCCGTTGTGACTAAAACAACTCTTGTCGGTGGTGTAACGTATAGAACATGATGATATCTTAGAAGTAATCATAATATGAGTCATCATAGGTACAAACTATATATACGAGCAAACAAATAGTAACAAAAAGGTCTGTTGGATCTAACAGAAATTAGGTGGTATTTGTTTGATATGCATTAGCATGACCACACGCATGAAAATGCACCTTTGGAACGCACAAACATCTAAAAAACCAAAACAACCCTGTGAAAATGCACGTTTGCAACTCCATAAACATTAAAAAAGCCAAAACAACCCGGGGAAAAAGCTTTTGCCGGTGTGCGCGGGTGTGTGACGGCGAGAGGTAAGCCCCACGCACGCAGTCGGTGGACCCAATCCTCAGACGCTTCACGACACCGCTTTGCCTGCGTGAGCTTGCCCCCGCTCCCATCCGCTGTACCCCTTTCTCTCTCTCACTTGCTCCGAGTTGTATATAAAAATACTCCCTCCTCTCCTGTGTATTTTCATAGGCTTTGGAAGGGGGCGCAGGGAGAAATTCCAGAAATTGATTTCTAGTGGGGCATATAAGAGAGTGTGGGAGAGAAGAGAGAGAAGGAAAAGTATGACAAGGAAATGAGAGAAATGGGAGAAGAGCCTGCTTCTTAGCCTCTCCTCCATCCTCTCTCCACACGACCACACCACTGCTATCTATCTCTCCTCAGTAACAACAAGAGCAAGCAAGAGGAGAGGAGCAAGCAGTAGCAGAGAGAGTGAGGTACAGAGAAGAAACAAACTCAGCTCGAATTCTTTTTCCTGTTAAAAAAATATACATATCTGTCTCACTGTATGTTTGTGTCATATATGAGTCTTCTGCGGGTGTGTGGGTGTTTGCGAGCTTTTGTTGTTTTACTTTTTTACTTGTTTTGAGTGCAACTGTTTGTTTGGATTTCCCTGTCCGCTTTGTTCTTTTGTTAATCTCGGAAGAGTCCTAAGCGGCCGATGCCTTGGAGCTTTTCTCGGCTGCCTGTCGATTTGTTTCTTGTTTCAGATCAATTCCAATTCCAAGCACATACTACATATGTATGAGACGGTCGTCTAGCCATCAGGAATTTTGGGGCCTCCTGCCCTCCTCTCCTCTCCTTTCGGTCTTTATCTTCTTGGTTCTGTCGGGCCTCCTCGATTTGTCTCCGGATCGGCCGGAGGAATAGCTAGCAAAATCTTTCTCATCTCGCTCCCATGGTCGTCGCCGCCGCTCGCATGCTGTGTGTGTCATGTGTTTTTATTTCTTGGAGATATTGATTGCCATGTCGTCGGTCTCACTTGGAAAGTCTCTTGCTTTTTTCAGCGAAGAAAACAGGGAAGGACGACGAAGAGCACTGCCAATCCTATTCCTAGCAACGGGCCAAAGCAACCGGCAGGAAGGAGAAGCTGTGTCGTGGAGCTGGTGGTGCCTGCTGGATAAATCGGGAGGCGGCAGTGATGGCATCGAACTCATCGGCGGCGGCGGCGTTCTTTGGCGTTAGGGATGGGGACCAGCAAGACCAGATTAAGCCGCTGATATCACCGCAGCAGCAGCTGGCAGCGGCTCTCCCCGGCGCTGTGCCTGCGGCGTCCGGCCAAGCAGGCGGCGCGCCGAACGCGGCGGCGCAGCCACCGCCCAAGAAGAAGAGGACTATGCCCGGTAATTCACGCATCCCAAAGTACCCCCCTTCTGAGTTCTGATTCCGGTCGTGCATGCACTGCACACTGCATACATACAGGTCGGTCAGGTCTCTACTGCCTGCGAGAGATCTCGCTCGCTCGTCTGGATCGATTGGAGTTTTATGAGTTTGGATGGATACTGGCAGCAGGAGCATCTTCTTCTCTCACATGCACTCCATCGGTTTCTCTTTCCATTTCTTCGTGGTTTCTCCACTTCTTGTTTGTGTGTTCTTGATTCGTGGTCACTGCTCTCTGCACTGCGTAGTTAATAGTCCAGAGAATTGTTGGCTTGTTTTACAGCGCAGATCGATGTGTGCATACTACAGCCTGTTTTTTGTTTGTTGGAAACTGGATTTTATGAAAATAGTATAGTAATTTTCAAGTTCTTGTTGGTTTTCTCTCTCTTGCCTCCCTACCTAGTTCGAGGTGGATCCCCTCACTACCTTGGCTGCAAAGCAAACAAAGCAAGTATAGGCTTGACGAGACGAGCTTGGCCTTCAGTTTGCACCTCAATCAATATACTTCATTTAAAGCTCTCTGTCCTCACAGTCACACCTGAGAGTGAGAATTAATTCAGGTGAAGAATATGGAAGGTTGACTAGACTTCATTCAATTCATGGCGCTGTACTACCAGTTTTTTTTCCCCTCTGGCCTCTTGTTTCTATTCTTCTCAGCAACAATGGTCACGTTTTTGTTTTAACCGGTTGAAGAATTCAAACTCTCCTACCAACTTTTCTTTGGTTTAAAAAACAACCAAGTTCCATATTTTTTAAGAAGAAAACAAAATCAGTTTAGCTCCAAGATTCCATGTGTGTGCATGCATGAGCTGTTACTAAGTTCTTCATTCTTCCCCCAATTTTGAGAAGCAAATAGGAGCCATGACACGATCCATGTAGATTCCTTTGTTCTTTTATATCTACTCCTGCAAAATCCTCTCCCTCCTTCCCAAAAAATCTCTTGCAAAATATTCCTCTCTCTTCCATCTCATAGCTTGTCGTCACAACCGTGCCACAGCTAGCTCACACCCACCGAGAGAAAAGTGGCAACTATAACAAATATCTCCCGTCCCCAAATTACTATATCATCAGTACTACTAGCTCCCACCTTCATTTCTTAATCATGCATGGCTAACTTATAAGCAATATTATGTACTACGCATCTGCATAGGACAATAATTCTCTGGAAATAATTAATAGTAAAACTCAATCATCATTTCACCATTATATAAAAACATGTGCTGTTGTCTTCCTTCCTAATCCACAACAAGTGCTGACGATCATCTCATCTATATCCTTCCTTACAATGTTATACATTCATGCATACTGAACTCAATGTAAATTTTCACTCCTGTCAATCGTCTTGCATGCATCATCAGTTCGATCGATCATATATAGCATTTCTTCTCTTTTATTCTTTTGCATAGCTATATACTCCTATTAGCTAATAACTAGACTTGTGTTTCATTATTTCTCATCGATGGAAGCAGACCCGGACGCTGAGGTGATCGCGCTGTCGCCCAAGACGCTCCTGGCCACCAACAGGTTCGTGTGCGAGGTGTGCAAGAAGGGGTTCCAGCGGGAGCAGAACCTGCAGCTGCACCGGCGCGGGCACAACCTCCCCTGGAAGCTGAAGCAGAAGAACCCGCTGCAGCCGCAGCGGCGGCGCGTGTACCTGTGCCCGGAGCCGACGTGCGTGCACCACGACCCGGCGCGCGCCCTCGGCGACCTCACCGGCATCAAGAAGCACTTCTGCCGCAAGCACGGCGAGAAGAAGTGGAAGTGCGACAAGTGCTCCAAGCGCTACGCCGTGCAGTCCGACTGGAAGGCGCACTCCAAGATCTGCGGCACCCGCGAGTACCGCTGCGACTGCGGCACGCTCTTCTCACGGTAATATATAAGTTTTGCCTACACCTGCTCTCGCTTATTATCGCTCCCGTACGTGTCCGTTGTCAAGGTAGCTGCATTGCATTTGTATATATCAGCAGTACACAATGGCAAGGTAGTAGCTGCATTGCATTTGTATGTTTGTGTGTATATATGTACATATATAGAGTATGTTGATGATTGCTGCATCATGATATATAGGCAAGGCGCATGGCATCGGCATGGGGTTTTGCACTGCATGAGCCTGTTGTAGCTGTCGGCTTATGGCTACCTCTTGGATTCGGTGAGCGATCGAGTAAAGTATTAGGAACGTTCTATGGTTTGGCTGGCCTTCCATCTTTAGGGTTAGGGTTTTGTTTGGGCTTGCGGCGACATGGCGCCTGTAGGTATAGTTTTTTTTGGTGCTCACTGCTCAGCTGGCCTGCCTGATGATGAGCTAGAAAGACGAACGAAGATAGATAGATCCGCCGTGAGAAAGAGAGTGAAGACTGCTTGCACGTGAATCGCAGAAATGGCTTCTTTTTTGAACCTTTTGGCCTTGGTGATGATGCTTCCTTTTCCCGACTTCCCTCCCTAGGGAAGCAGCAGGAACCAGCCAACTCTCTCCTTCTGTCTCGCCAAACACTCGTCACAGTCACTAGTATTTTATCTACTATATTTTTCTCTTTTTTCCCCTGAACGGCTGAACTGATTCGTCAGTGTTTACCCATATCATGTTTACACAGATATGCATGCGTCTATATGTCGTTACCGATCCAGTAGACCCACATTTTTACTGGTCCATTCTGTCAGGGCGGTCAAGTTGCAAAAGGACAAGTCCCTCTTACCTCTCTCTGCTGAATCACTTGGCTTGGCTGCCATGTAAGCCTAGCTTGTTCTCATGTGAGTTGGCCGCTCTGTCTAGATGTGGCAGGGCCGTTCGTTGGCCGTGCCAGCGAGCGAGCCAGGCACCCATGCCAAGCCAGTGTCACGGCCAAGCCAGGCCAGGTCCACCCCTTTTCATGGATACGTTGCCATGCCCTAGTCACGCATGCATCACCTAGGTGTAACTTTGAGCCGCTGTTCACATTTCTTGGCGCGAGCGGCGGTGTTAAACATGGCCAAAGTGGTGTGGCCATTCTCACTCCTCTCTTTCATGGGTATGGCAAAAATTTTCCAATAGGAAGTAAGCATATATGGTACTTTATAGTTGCATCAACAGGAGTCGCATTAATGGCGCTTGATTTGCTTTATTGAAGTCCTCTTCCACTGTTTGCTCACACCAAATCCATAGATACCACACGTTTTGTTGTCACGCAGTAGTCTTGATTAGGGCCTACCATTAGATTCAATTAGTGCGTGGTTCAAGGCTTGCAAAAAGAAAAAAAAAAGATTCACGGTGGGTGATGTCTTGGTCCCTTGGGAAGTGAGCTTACCAGCCCCACAAATTTTTCTGATCTCCTTGGTGTGTGTGTGTGTGTGTGTGTTCGTGTAGATGCATGACAGTTCTGATGCCTATGTCTCGCTGCCTTTTTCTCGTCTCAAGCTTCCTACTAGTGGGAACCTGGCAGCAATGCCACCCAGCACATCTTACCTTTTCTTTTTCCATTATTGATTGACATGGGTTTCTGGGATCTTGAGCAGCTTTGTGGTGAGACTAGCCTGCTGCTTTTCATGTCTGCATGCGTCAATGCATGGTTACCAAACACCTTTGACCAATGCTATCAGACAAGACAAACCATGTCATGTTTCAGGTAATAGTAGTCTTTAACACCATTAGGGAAGTGAAATAAACTCCTGATAGTTCCTTCAAAAAAATAAACTCCTGATGGCACACATCTATCACATACTGCAGACTCTTTTATATCCACAAAAAAAAAAGGAAATTTGCAGAGCCTGCAGGGAAAAAAATAAAAAGGATCGATCACTACCGTTCAGATTCCAGCTACAAACACAACATTCAGTGGCACAGCATCAGTCCAGTTGCAGCGGCGTTCACATGTCCCTCAGAAACAGTATCTTAACCCGAGATGCCGCTGTTTCTCGGTGCCAGCGCCATCTGCACTGCAGCGTGGCCATGCATGCATGCGTCTGCCTGCAGTTTTCCGTACGAAACCTGCATGCTTACTTGTCGCGTCAACTTTTTACTGGTGCATTTTCACTGCGCCGTGGTCTCATGCGATTGTCTGCTTCCCTGCTCAGTTCAGTTCTGACCTAGAGTAGCCACACTACACAGTCACAGCAATGCATGCATGCGTGAATGATATGATAGCTTATCCGTGGATGCGTTGGTCCATGCATGCAGGAGGGACAGCTTCATCACGCACCGGGCGTTCTGCGACGCGCTGGCGCAGGAGAGCGCGCGGCTGCCGCCGACGAGCCTCAGCAGCCTCACCAGCCACCTCTACGGCGCCACCAACGCGGGCAACATGGCGCTCAGCCTCTCGCAGGTGGGCTCCCACCTCACCTCCACGCTCCCGGACGGCGGCCACCACCACCACCACCCGTCCCCGGAGCTCCTCCGGCTTGGCGCCGCGGCCTGCGGCGGCGGCGGCAGCAGCATCGCCGCGCGCCTCGACCACCTCCTGTCGCCCAATGGTGCGTCCGCCTTCCGCCCGCCGCAGGCCCCGCCCTTCTTCCTCAACACCGCGGGGGCGTCGGTCGGGCAGGACTTTGGGGACGACGCGGGCAATGGGCCGCACTCGTACCTGCAGCAGGCCAACAAGCCGTTCCACGGACTCATGCAGCTGCCCGACCTCCAAGGCAACGGTGCTGGGGGCCCCGGCGCCCCAGGCGCCAACCTTTTCAACCTGGGCTTCTTTGCTAACAATGGCAACAGCTCGGGGTCCAGCCACGAGCATGCAAGCCAGGGACTCATGAGCAATGACCAGTTCAGCGGCGGAGCAGGCGGAGGCGGTGGCGGCGGGGGATCGGAGGCGTCGGCGGGAGGGATTTTCGGCGGCAACTTTATGGGTGGTGGAGATCAAGTTCCACCGCCGGGGCTCTACAGTGATCAGGCCTCCATGCTGCCGCAGATGTCGGCGACCGCTCTGCTCCAGAAGGCGGCGCAGATGGGCGCGACGTCGAGCGCCAACGGCGGCGCGGCGTCCATGTTCCGCGGCTTCGTGGGCTCTTCCTCCCCTCACGTGCGGCCGGCGACGCCGCACATGGAGCAGAGCGACGCCAACCTAAACGACCTGATGAACTCGCTCGCTGGAGGTGGCGGAGGAATGTTCGGCGTCGGCAACGGCGCCGTCAGCGCGGGGATGTTTGATCCCAGGCAGCTGTGCGAGATGGCGGCGGAGCACGAGGTGAAGTTCGGCCAGGGTGGCGGGGACATGACGCGGGACTTCCTCGGCGTCGGCGCCGGAGGCGGCATCGTGCGCGGGATGTCGACGCCGAGAGGAGATCACCAGAGCAGCAGCGACATGAGCTCCCTGGAGGCCGAGATGAAGTCAGCATCGTCCTTCAACGGAGGCAGGATGCCATGATCGACGATCGAGCTTATACAAGACATAAGCTCGCGCACAGTAAGCCAGAGACTTGATCATCAAGCAGATGCAATCAGAGGAGTAAGGTCGTCGTTATATAGCGTAGTGGCAAACAATGCAAGTTAGCAACTGAGTCGCATGAGTAAGTTCATGCTCAAGCATGGGATAAAGCTAGCTAGCTAGCTAGCTTTCATCATCCGAAGGAACCTTGGGCAAGAGAGAGGCGTCTTCTCTGACTAATGGAGTAAGCTAGGGTGCGAGTTGGACGCATGTGATGACCCCTATGCTCGTGGTGGGGGTTGTTGTTCATCCTGGTCTTGTTCTTGTTGGTTTTCCCTTCCTTGTAGTTGGATAATCTTTGTTGGATTAAGTATAGTTTCTGGTCATAGAACCAATAAGGATGTTTGTAGCTAGCTTAATGGGGGCGTGATTTGCAGCTTAAGTTGCTCCATTCCCCTCCTGCTATTTTTTATTTCCTTTTCTCTTGTAGCAAAACAATATTCCCCTTACAATTCCATTAATCATGCTAGCTCAAATTCATGTTGTTCTCTTGTGTCAGGATGCATGCATATATAGTCAAGGGTTGTGTCTGTATGCACTGACTAGAGGTCAACAATATGCTGCCATCTTTTCTTATTTGGTCTGAAATCTATTTATTACCAGGAAAAATATCTATGTCTACATATATAGTTTGTACTTCATATATTATCTACCACAAGGCTTGGTATAATGATAGTGATTATTAGGATTTTAACAAAAATCAATCTTTTTAACAAAGTCAAGTCTTTTAGACCTTATAAACAATAATACACCCATCTCTCAAAATAAGTGTTGTTCTAACTATGCACTTGCGGTTATTTTGGGAAGGATTCTAACTATGCACTTGCGGTTATTTTGGGAAGGAGGCAGTTTTTTTTTTAGTTTTGATATATTATACAGGGTTGAAAAAGGACCCTCTTTCACCCGAGTTTTGTGAGCATATTATGAGAAAATATTATGGTGTTTTAGAGGAGTTCAACACTCAAATTTAAATTGTTGCAAGAATCGGAAGAAATATTCCTTTCACACAACTGAATGTAAGTTACACCAGTTTATGCTTAGAAGTTACATATACCAAAATAATCACCAACCATGTTGTACAAGTGGTGTAAAATGTAAATCCAGCATAATTTGTAGGTACCTGAAATTGGTGGTGTGGAGAGAAGATTTTTCACCACTAATGACTCTTATTCTCTTCCGTTCTTTTAATTTCTCTCGAACAACTCTTATTCTCTTCTATGCAAGCTATTTAGAACCGGGGGGGGGGATTTTCACCCGCGTACGTACTCTATTTACACAAACCCTATAATAACAAAGATAAATAAATTTGTTATCTGACTAACTAAGTAGGGTGAGTGCCGTACCTAAAGGTTCATTTTATACTCCCACATTTTGTATTGCAAGGGCACGCAGTGTACTACTTCACGCTATATTGTGTTGTTACACGACACAAGGGCATGCAAACTCCTGTATTAGTAAATTGACTGCATTTTTTAAAAATAAAATATGATACTTATAACTGATTGGCCAGTTTGATTAAGCACAGCACGAGCTGGTCTGGCAAAAGATGCCTTCCTGCTGCCCGTGACTGTCTATAGCGTTTGACTTATATGCACAGCACATCGTGCGGCTTAGCTTCTCGCACTCGAGCTTGCCACTGCATGCCTGGTTGTGTTGTGTCTCTACGTTGGACAGAGAGCGAGCGATAGGATGTTGCTAGCTTTCGATGGTTTCGTGCATCCACGCCGGTCTAGCTCAGGCACACCACGTACGGTATGGGCATCGCAAATCATTGCATCCTTCTTCTCATCAATATGCCAATCACTCTCGACTGAAGAATTATCAGATATATCCAAACTGAAGCATTTTTTCTGAATATTTCAGTTTAGTTTAGTACTAGTAGTTAATAGTTAATACTCCCTCCGTCTCTTTTTGTAGTTCGTTTTGGCTATGATTTTTATTGTCCAGATTCATAGCACTTCATACGTATCTGAATCTCATTTTTGTACTAATTCATTGATTGGCTGGTGTATCTTGAAAGAGGTCAAAACGACCTACAAAATGGTACAAAGGAAGTACTAAGTATATACCTATGAATTCCCTTTCTTCTCACCAATGACCGAGAGAAATTGAACAGTTAATAGTTAATAAGTATATATATACCCAAGAATAGTTAATACATGCATTTCATTTAGGGTCCTTCTAGATCTTTTTATTCTGGAGAAATTGAAATCTACTTTATGGAATAGGCTATTTGGCTTATAATTTGGCATTTCATAACTTTCTATAGTTTTATATAAGCCAATCTTAAATTTATGGGAATGAGAGATATAAATAGATCATATATATGGATCCTCATGTTATGTTTCTGCTCTTCGACTTATAGCACTTTCTTTGGCTCCCTCCCATGGAGTAGAAGTTCATCACATAATTATCTTCCCATGTGACCAATAGTGGTATATTTCGCATGTGACCATATTAAGTTAATTGATCAGTGCCTAAATTTTGATTATTAGAATGGATTCAATTCGAAGGATCCAAATGAGGCATTAGGAAAAAAAATAAAAATAGGTCTAGAGCTTTCGGTGTGATCCAACAATTAGCTTTGAACTCGAACTTGGTTTTTCTTGGTGAAGTTTTAAGCAAGAACTTATATTGTACAATTTTACTTCACTATTGGAGCGGATTTTTTCTTTACCTCCACGAGTAATTCTTTTCTCGAATATGCAAAAGGTTTGCTCATATTTCTATTTAAGTAGAAGAGAATGTTTTTACAAGACGCCGAAGTGTTTGCCGGGGTGGATACAAATTTTAAACACGCCCTACCACCCCTAACCTCTATGCCATAACGGATTACTCACGCACTAGACATTCTAGCTTGCACGCCCCGGCTTCGATCCAAAGATCGACGATGTGCTTGATGGTGGCGAGCATCTGGTGGATGTTTGATTGGGCGTTCTTCAAGCACCCCTCCACGAGTAATTCCACTGGTGAAGTTGAAGTTGTTTAAAAAATGTTTGGGAAAATAACTTTCCATCATAGTGAAAAAGAGAGGGTGGGGCTGGAAGAAGCTAGTATTTAACTCGTTTGACAAAAAAAAAAAAAAAAAAAAAAAAAAAAAAAAAAAAAAAAAAAAAAAAAAAAAAAAAAAAAACCGAGAGAAGTTGTGCCAAATGAGCCTCAGGACGTATTGTGCGTGCACATTTGCATGCTTGGAGTGTGAGTGGTGGGTTGTAGAGATGCATATATAGGACTGGGAATAGTAGTTAGGATCGAGAGAAGAAAATTTTGCTGCGGACGGATAAAGACAAGAGCTAGGGCGTGGTTTGGCCATACCTGTATATACACCGGTGGTTGGTACTTCATACACCTCTCAGTCAGTCAGGACACATCAGCACGGAATGTTTGGTCCTAACTGTTGGATTCGCGGTTTGGCCTGTGGCAGCCACGCATTTTGTGGAAGATTTGGCTTTCCTCTTGGACGCGGGCCGCGGTGGTTACTGAAAGAGAATTATTGTCGGAAGCCGTCCGTCCGTGCCTGCCGCAGCGTTGCGTTGACGGCGATGGCGGCGAGCGAGGCCAACGGGAGCCGTGTGGCCGACAGGGACAGCGAGCTGCCGGCCGTAAAAAGCCACTACCAGCTCTCGCGATCCCGCCCGCAAAAGCGGCTGCGACGATCCGATTTTTTCCAATGATTCTTGGGAGGAAAGGGATCGAAAAGCGAGCAGGGCCGGCATGATGCACCCGCGATCAGCTAGCCTTCACTTTTGTCTCGTGTGCTGTCCGTGATCAGTGATCTGACGATGGATGATGATGATGAGATTGATCAGGGCGAGGGCGGGCCGGGGCGGGGCGTCAAGAAAAGATGCATCGGCCACAAGTACAATTGTTCCCTGGAAAGCCAAGCAAAAAGGTGGGAAATTATTGGAGGAAGCTGCTGGGACCGAGATTGTTTTGTGAATGCCTAAAAGCAGCTACAGCAAGTACTAGTAGTCAAGGAAGATCTCATCGTGAAGTGGACTTAGCAGGAGTGCGTTAACATCAGAGAGGTTGGAGAGCTACTAATAGTCAGGCGTGGATCGGATAATGGTAATAACAATTTCAGCGAGTCTTCAGACTTTGGCTGTAGGTAAGTTTGAGTGCATTTAATTTCCAGCAGAAGATGCTCTTTCGAGCGTACTCTGCAATGCCACTTAGGCCTTGTTTAGTTCGTCGGATTCGGCAGGTGCAGAATTCCTGTTGGTCACTGTTGATCCCCGTAAAGATTTCGTTTGTATTTGTGAATTATTGTCAAATATTGACTAATTAGTCTTAAAACGTTCGTCTCGCAAAGTACAATCAAACTATGTAATTAGTTTTTGATTTTATCTACATTTAGTATTCCATGCATGTGACAACATTTTGATGTGATGGGGAATCTTCTTTTTGCATAGTAAAATTTAGGGGGAAATTCTGGAACTAAACAAGGCCTTACCCTAAAGATGTACTACATGAGCGAATGTTGGTAAATCAACCTAGGTCATTGTACTGTTCTGTCTGATACTTTAGCTGCATCCAATGGAGATTTAGGGCATGTTTGGTTCCACACACTAAAACTAAAATGACTAAAATGTTTTAGTCCATTTTAGTTATCTTGAAATGGTAAAGTGTATGTATATAACTAAAGTGTTTTAGTCTATTTTAGTCCTTGTGTTTGGCTATTTATTTAAGTCTAAAGTTTTTATCACTTAAGTTTTTGTTCTGTGAACCAAACATGCCCTTAATTATTCGCCCCCACGTGGCTGCTGTTACAAAGACGCGCGGAGCAATGTGTCTATCTCGATTTAGAATTGAACACAGGTAGCAGCCACCCTTGAGGAGGATCCGACCGATGTCCGCACCGCACGTGAGCTGAGATAGTGAACTCTGACGACGCTTTTATCAGCAGCTCTCTTCCCTTTTATTGGCCGGGCGGGCTCCGACACCCGGAGAATCTCTGCATTTACTAATCGCTCCGACTGTCGCAAAACGTGGGGAGGGGAGACGACGCAGACGCAGATGCTGATGCTGCTGATGCACACGCGATGCTTGCTGCAAAGGTAAGGTTAACCACCCATGCATAAGCATCCTGGGAATTCCTGCTCCCCGATGATCTATCAGCTCTTCGATCGGCGGTCTCCTCGCAACCAAGGTCAGTGCAGCTAACACGTAGTATGTACGGAGTAATTAACTTATAATAATCTCTCATGACCGGGCCGACACGGTGCTGCGGCGTACGCTAAACTAGTACTAGACTACTAGACAGAGTAGAATAATTATTGTTAGCCGCGCAGCGAATAATAATCGGGTCGATTTGTTTAGGCGTGAGCGTGAAGGGTTAGTTGGGACGCGATGCCGGTTTTGTTTGTAGCGTCGTCGCGGCGCGTTTGGCCTGTCCGGTGAAGAACCTTCGCCCGGGGCGCATGCAGCATGCAGCCTGTAGGCAGGCATCATGTCGCGCGCCCGCCCGCCCGCCCGCGCGGTCACGGGCGCGCGCGGGCATCGGCATCGGCATCGCATCGTTTCCACCCGCGCTCGAGCCAAGAATCCTACTATGCAGCACGAGACGGCGATGCGATTGCGAATGTGACGACGCCGGCTGTGCTCTGCCTCACCGTCTGCCGCCTGGCCTGATGCTGATTGCACGCCGCGCCGGCCTCTTGATGCGTGCATTTGGAGCCTAGCTACAGCTTTTCGGTCGCAATCATGTGGTACGTAGTCCTACTCGTCTGTAGCTGTTGCCCTGTGTCGTCCCTGACTATGTAGAGGGGGGACGTGGCGTGGCACGCCGCACGCGAGCGTGCGTGCGTGCGCACGTAGCTGGTCGGTGTTTGTTTCGCAATGCCTTTTATTTTACCCCGTGGTAGATTCGGATCGGAGGGCGGCTAGCTCAGCGCTGTGCTGAGGTTCAGAAGTCACAACAGGCACGGCCGACCGGCGTACGTCGCTCGTACGGTTTCGTGTTTGCAGTTGGTACGTGCTTGGTGTTGAATCTCGTGACTGGGTACAGCGATAATGTGCTATCTCGGCTGCCTGCCCTTTCTGCCGGTTCGTGCACAAAGGTGTCAAGATCGACAGTGGCGTGGCTTCGATATCCGGCTGGCCCCAATGTTGGCGACGACAGCAGTCAGCAGTGGCCAGTGGGAGACTGGGAGCGGACTGAACCAACGGGTGGAGCACTTGCGTGTGCTGATGAGTATTCGCCGGGAAATCTGACGTTTCAGCGGAGATTCCACGCACCGCGCAGCCACAGTTGCCGTGCCGTCATGCTCCTGTTCCGAGCTCGACCACGCACGAGCAGGGTGCAGCAGCGCACGGCCACCGGCTTTCGTGGACGCGGGGCCTTTGGTTGGTGGCATCGCATCGCAGCATACTCCGAGCCCGTGGGCTACGGCCCACTCCTGATCGGGGATGTGACTTTGATCTGCCTAACATCCACTTCTTGGGCCCTTAACGTCTGTCCGCGATCGCGAGTAAGGACCGCGGACCGGCGGCCGCGAGCTCCCGCGGTTAACCACGGTAGGACGGACGTGGCTCATCGCTGCGCTTTGAGTTTTCCACCGCTCGGCGCTGCTCGTTTCCGTGCTCACGACGGTAGAAATGTGCCGTGCGAGCTGAAACAAAGCATGATCAGTGTTCTCGTCGGTCCAGGACGTACGTACGTTGCTGGTTGGTGGCTGCTAGATCATGAGCTTAAGGTCCGTAGCGTTTAGTACGATTACGAGAGAAGAGAAGTCAAGTCCGCTGTGCAGCAGCTATCAGATTCGGTCGGTTGTTCAGGTACAACAGCCGTTGCAATGGTCCAATCGACGACCGTGCTGTCACGCTCCTTTTTGTTTTCTGTTTCACTGTTGCACGGCCGTGCAGCTGCCAGCCCCGGAGGACCGTACCGATGTGATAGCACAGAGCCCAGCCCAACTAGTGGGAATCACGGCCTTGGTACATTCGGCACTTGAAAAGAGCAGCCCGTACACTGTTCAAACGGGCCTTGGTACATTCGGCACGTGAAAAGATGCGATGTGCTTGCCAGAGTTGCAGCCCAACTGAGACAAGTGCCGTGGATGCGCCCGCGGCCCGCCGTTTCTGATGTGGGCTCCGGAGATGGGAGATTGACAATGCAAACTGGGCAGCGGGCAAGAGGCTGGCAAACTCGCAGCAGGTTCACGAATCACGAGCATCGATGCTTTTGATGCGGGATCGAACATCGCATCTTGGCTTCTGAATCCTAACCAGAACTCTCCTGGTACTTGCTCAGATGATGATGATCATGGCATGGCTATGGCCCTGACCCTGCGAGCTCATGCCTAGGATCATGATTTTTTTTTCTTTTTGAAAGGGAATAACAATATATTGATTTAGCAGCAACAAGCTGCTATAGTTTGTACATTGTACAGGCTACTAGAGAGTAAAGCCTGATGGACGTTACAATGATCACCATGGTGATGAAATGAGCAGCTAAATTCTATCTCTTCTGAAGTTTCAGCAGAAGAAGCCTGCTTTGCACTCTTTGCAAGTTCATGAGCTATTGCATTTAAGCTCCCGAATTGGTTGAAAGATTAGAGATGAACTGAATATAGTATTTCATCCTCCAATCCCGGAGGTTTGAAGTATCATCTCCGTTCAGAAAATGCACTAACTGCTGAGAATCCGACAAGAAGTTAACATTTGGTGTCGATGATCTCTGCTGCAAGAGCAAGACTGGCAGCCTCGGCCATAATGACCGATGTGCAATCTTGGAGAGTAGCTTTGGATGCCCACGATGGTATAGTGCTGGCACTGACCACGGTTTCTTCCCGTTTCCAAGCATTGCAACTGACCCTGTCCATTCAATAAACCATAGCATCCAGGTTCAGCAATCAGCAGTTCAGCACACATTCTCGCGTGCCGCGTTCACCACACAGCCAGGCTTCGTTAGCATGATAACAAAACTACACAAGACACCAGCTGACATGATCACTGGACAATCAAAGTCTCACACAAACAATTAGGTTCGCATAACATACATACAGCGTGGCTGGTTACAACATACAACAAATAGTTTGCACATCACACAGTAGACGGTACTAGAGCTCCGCGCACTGCAGGCTGCGGAGTCACAACATCAAGAATACAAAACAAGCAAGCGTACTTAAAATCCCCAGATCACTGAAGTCTCGATGCATAAATTCGGTGTCTGATAGTATCACCGAAACAGTGCAGGTACTGGAATACTCCAGGATTTATTCCTTGGTGAAGGCAGTCAAGCATCTCAGCAGTAAAACATGACACGCTTCACGTTTTCCTTGAGAGCGGGCAGGGGCCTGACCGCAACACTCCCCGCGCCTCTGATGCTGCGTGCCCCGCCTGGTGGAGGGCCACGAGCGCCACTCGCCATTGACCCACTATCAGAGGTATCTGGCTCCATGTAGAAGCGAGCTCGGAAGGCTGCCAGATGAGCATAGTATGCAGGGGGAACTGCAAGCAATCAAAAGCAAGGGTCAACAATTTGTTTTATTTAGTAGCAGTAGCACGCAATGGGTTGCCAAGAGTAGACAAGAGACTGAAGTAGTGTTCTCAAGCTGGGCTTACCAATTGACACGGAGCGGGTGCACCTAGCATACCTGCAAAACCAGAAACATTGTTAACAGGCAGTTAAAGAGTGCAAGGGAAATAATGGATTGATGGGGCAGTAGATGTATTACGTGTAGCACAGGTTGTTTGTCAGAGTCTGCAGCTCATCAGCTGTAAACTTGTTCTCATCCCACAGGACATGGTAATGAGCAGGGCGGCTTGTTCCCTAATGGACGTGAAATTCAAGTCAGTAATCAGCCCAGTTCATTGAAGGATGTATTGAAAAGGAGAATGAAAAAAAAAAAATCAACCTGAATGCCAGCATGGCTACACAGGTAGAAATCAAATTCAGTAGGATGGCAAATCTTTGAGTCAACCACAGTGCCTAAATTCAGATGAAAAGAATGTTTCTGGTCAGAATTAGACATGCTAAACTTAAAAAAAACAATTAGACAAGCTAAGCCCAAAAAGGAGAGCACCAAGAACTAACCAGGCAGTATGTTTCCACTTCTATCAACTGTACGCTGATCATGGTGATTGTTAGCAAACAGCCTAGTGTGATGTCGCTTCTGGACCACGACAAAAGTAACTGGAGGCTGATAATTGGGCTCCAAGGATGCACAGGCCTATTTCCATGGTTTCACAGGTACAGTCAGCGGAAAACATGAAGAACAACATCAAATGAATGCTATGTAATTACATGTACCTTTCTGATGGCATCAAGTTCATACAACAATACTTGATAGAACTGTCCCTCACTCACACCATCCCTGAAATTCAAAACTGTTCAGTATATTGAGAAACAGATCAGGAAAGTTGACCGATCAAAGATAATAACCTGTAGAATATGATCCTCTGGGGCTTCTGTCCAGTTGCTCTCTTGAAAGAAATGAGAAGTTCCCTGCAATAAAAAGAATGTAAGGACAGAGTAGAATCCAAAGATGGAGAACCATGAATAAATCTCATCATCTCAATACGGATCATACTTTATCATGCCACCAGTTACTGTCCTTCTCTGCTGGTCTTGCCATACTTTGAAAAGATCCTGTATCAGCTCCTGGCGATGGGCTTGGGCACTCACTAGTCCAGCATATTTGGTGACCTCAGGCCAGTCTTGTGAAGCAACAACCTAGGAAGGGAAAAATATAGTAACAATTTAAAAGTGAAACTTCCAGGTTAGACTATGTGAACTTGTGGCCTGTTATAACTGCAACTAGTACTGAACTTACAGCTGCAATGGAAGGACTGGAATCTTCTCCAGGATGTGGATGGGTAACATCAGCACCAAATATTATGGTCGGTCTGTCACTGACAAGGGGGATTCTCCTTGTCAAAGCATCTACAAGTACAGTATTCCTTCCCCCAACCTGAAAAGGTAGGAAAACTTTGAGAAAACTAACAATTCAGGAGTGAATAAGGATGGAAGTGTGGAGAGATTTTTACCTTAACATTTATTTTGAGTGCAACGTTTGCAAGATACTGCTTGCTCATCTTAAAAACATGTTTAGTTAGACAACATTGGGAGACCAATCCAAGATCAGTCTCACAGATCCTTTTGAGATCCCCTGAGAAACGAAAAGAATGCTGATGACCAAATGTATCCAGCAGACAATGTTTAAGTGTCTTTTGGAAGAGAACATTACCATAAAGAGAACCATTATTGTCAGGCAGTATTACAATCAGCAGATCAAGTTCCCTTCCCTGTGGCCTCAGTATGTTCATTGCGTCTTGATAACGTGCCTTTAACGCTCTTTCAACTTGTTCTGGCCTTGAAGTCACTGGAGGCAGCACAGGCTCAAGAGCAAAATCCTAAAGGGAGAAAAAAGTACATAGAGTAAATAACAAATGTAACCAACGGATATTGCGCACAAATGATAATTGAATAGAAAAGACATACCATTCCTGATATTTGGCACATGACTGCCAGCTCATGACAGAAACCCCTGGCAGCACTATCTTGCACATTCCGGGAGAAGTTAATACATGTCCAGTTGCTGACTCTACCACCATTAACCATTTTCTACACAGAAAAAAGAAGGCAGCCAAAGAAAAATAGACAAGAAAGTTATGACTCATGAGATTATTAAATCAATCAACAAAATGCGAGCATGCAGACAGAAGTCAAGCAATACATAGAAAACAGATGTATCTAGATTGATGGGCGACCAAGTTCAATCTACAGTGTACTGGCACCATCGATAGAAAAATTGTGTGCACCACCATAGGTTCTATTTTAGCTTTGGTCCTGCCTAGATTATAGTAGCGTCAAATCATAATCCAAATGCTTACTTCTGCAGTTGTCGTTTTGCATAAAAGATGGTTGTAAGGTTCTTGTTAGACCTTTTTCTTTGGTGGGCATCTTGATAAGGGCAGTCCCAATGCAGACTCTATCATAGAGTCTAAACTTATTTATTATCTCGAATATTGTGGACTTAGAGTCTAAATAAGACTTGGAGTCTTGTTTTTTCTCCCTCTTTCTTCAATAAATATGCTGCCACATCAGCAAAATACCATAAATAAGGTGTAATAAATAGTCTTAGACTCTGTGATAGAGTCTTGCATTGGGATTGCCCTAATGCAAAATCAATCCCTCAAAAAGCATTTCCATGTCAAGCTAGGTAGATCCTAGAATTTTAAGGTAAGGAGATAGCGAAAAGGAATGCCTAACAAAAAAAGAGGAACAATAAACTCAGTAATAACTATGACTATGTAACTTGGACAAAAGAACTTATTTGCTGAGTCAGCTACTCTCCATCTCTCCCAGTTGCTGGGTTAACTTCCTGGTTTATTTTTCATTTTTGCAATATATAGCACTTACTAAATCTGGATGGTTCTCACCTATTGTTACCATATAAGAAAATTAATTACAATCGAAGAAAATCACAGGAAAGAGTGACTTTATCTAGATTTCTCAGGACGAGGCATACCTTATTCATCATGTTCCATTGGCCAACTCTGGGCAAAACATCCTTCTCTCGGCCACTATCATGGTATTTAAGCTAATTACAAAATACACAAATTCCACATCAGTGGCCATGCACAGCATATATGCACAAATATGGAAAACAAAAATGGCAAGATGTTAGAAGTCATGATTCTTAACTTACCCTTGGCGGTGGCAGAACACGAGCTTCAACTGCAGCAAGATGTTCATCAATTCTTATACCGAATTCTTGTGCATACGGGTCTTCATAGTATGCATTGTGATGCACCGTCTGATAAAAGGCAAAATAAGGAAGTCAGAATCATAAATTCAGATGACTGACTTTGGTAAATACAAAACCAATAAAACCTATGTACCATATTATGCTTAAGCATTACAAAGTATTCTGAAATGCCACCAATCATAAGAAAAATACTATTTACACAAACATTTTAATAATCAAACAACTGTTGCAGATACCCTGTTACCAATCCCAGAGAGCCATAGATCAATTTAGATGCACAGGTAAATGTATAATCATGTTAAGAAAAGATAAATGGCAGCAGTTTGTAGTGCACCAAAACCCTGAAGAATGCACAGACAAATGTGTAAACAGGGCACCTAAAGCTAAAAAGGCTTGAAAACTGGTTACCACAGGCTATAATCAAATATGGCTAAACATTTGAATTCATAAGACTATACACTGATGAAAACAACTCATATGAAAACATATGTAAACAGTCACCCGTAAGATGTCCAGCTCACGCTCTTGAGGGCGCTGGCAGGTCACTTTCAGTAGAGCAGTAATTTGTTTCTCATTGAGCCGCTTTGAGTAACGCTGTCCTTCAACTATCTTGCAAACCTGAAATTTCATATTTCAAATCCGAAAAAGCAATTATGATAATGCTGAAGCTGGATGTAGCATTCAGAAATCATCCAAATAGATAAGCCCAATATAACAAATCCAAGTTCAATGGAAATAGTTGAAGATCACAGTCCAGGACACTAACCTCCATAGGCAGATAATTTGGTCTTTGTTGATTTCCCACTTGCAAGCATGGTAAAGTGGTGTGCTGGATACTAAAACCATAAGTCTCCATGAAGTATTGCACCACAGTCTTCACAGTACCACGATCATCAACAGGGAATCTAACACAAAGAAACCAACAAATCATGTCACTGCATTGTTCTTTAAGCTGTAAGCTCATACCAGCAATGGGACTATGGGAGACACATACGATAGCTCTCTTGTTGCTTGTGAGGTGAGGCCAGAAATACGATATTTTCGGCGCATGTTTCCCCTGTGAGTGACCTCGACCTTCACACCTCTTAGGGCCTTTTTTATCTACAGAGGAACAAAAACAACAGAAACGCAGCACCAATTAATCATATGCCGCAGTTGCTATCAAATATGTAAGGATAATGATTCAAACCTTCACGCGATCAGAATCAGACAATGGTCTAACTGAGATATCTCTGTTGAGAAGCTGAGCAACAAAATCGATCACAGGGAGCGGCTCGATAAATGCAGTAGAGGACATATCTGCAAGAGCACAAATAAAAGGCTAAGAAAAGACCAATACTAATTCCAAAAACTACACTGGGAGTCCATCGAATTATACTTTAGTTAAAATACGCCATGTATCATGTGTGGCAACTAAAAGATAAACAATTAAACAAAAAGGTTTTAGTGTCAGTATCTAACCAATATTCAGTGAAAGGCCCATCTGTGTCGGCCTTATGCTTTGGTAAAAACCGCGCCAACTTTCCAAACCCTCACCAAGTTGCTGACGTCTCCCTAAGTTGGGAGAATAAAATGACCTACCAACAGGAGAATACCTGCACAAGAAAAATGTAAGGCAATGGAGACTTTTGACTTTTGCTATGGAAAAAGTAACTAATAAATATAATTAGCTCAAGATCACCTTGCAGTAGGCAATTCACGTAGTACAATGTCAAGCACTTGAAGAGCTTCTTGAGGAGCATCTGCTTGCCTTCCAGCTAGAAACATAGCCAGATGGTGGAGATCAGCACGGGCCGCAAATTTGATCACCACCCCAAATACTCTCTCGCGCCTTGAATCAGAAAGGATTACGGCAGTCAGCATGAAATTTTGCATATGCTCTAAATACAGACACAGCATAATGACATACCTTTGTCCACCTTGGCCACCGCCAAGACTATCTTCCTCATCTTGCAAGGTAATTTGAAATGTCATAGAAGTAAATGGCAATGGTCCAGCAGTATAAAGGCTCTTTCTTCCATCGTACGCAGGTAGACGCCCACCCAAATGGGAATTTCTATATAGTGTTACAAGCTCTCCCATGACAGCACGATTAACACCACGTGAAGTAACCTCAGGTGTTATAGATACCTGATGGCAAAAGATTGGTTTAGAGAAATAACAACATAAATAACTGACATGAATTATCCCTACAAGGAGCGTACATCATATTGGTGAAGGTCTTTGTCAGGAAGCTCGGCAAAAAAATGATTTGCCTTGACAATGCACCTGTCCCCATAAGTGCCCTTGCCAGGGCGCAACGGGAATCGAACCGATTTGCTTGATGCTGGTGCCACTT
Organism: Themeda triandra; assembly: GCA_018135685.1. Classification (NCBI taxonomy): domain Eukaryota; kingdom Viridiplantae; phylum Streptophyta; class Magnoliopsida; order Poales; family Poaceae; genus Themeda; species Themeda triandra. Next base: position 3,224,919 of record JAENPR010000007.1, on the reverse strand, counting down.
GCATTTCCCGGCTCGTGGAACTCTGACCACGAATAGCAAGTTGCTGAAACTGTTGCTGAACTTGTCCAGAGCTCACCTCTGCCATAGGCTGTGAGGATGAGCCAGGTCCCGATGGGGTTGGTGAAACCACCGGGGCTTGATACTGGACATATGGGGCTTGGTGCAGCTCGGGAACTGTTCTAGATGGACCTGGAGGAACACTTCGTCCAACACTACCTCCCCTATGCCCACCATAGTATGGCTGTGGCATTCCACCTCTGGCACGGGCGCCACCACGTCCCTGGTACTCACCACCGCGTCCCTGATATTCACCACCACGTCCCTGGTATTCACGCGGATGATACTCAGGTGGCCCACCACCAGGGTGATGTGGCCCTGGTCCTCCACGGCCCTGATAATGTCCACCACGACCCTGGTGTTGCCCGCCACCACGACCACCCTGTTGAGGCACCCAACCACGTCCTCCCCCAGGTTGTTGAGTTCGCTCAGGCCGTTGTGAACCTTGCCCAGAACCTCCTGAAGACTCTCCAGAAGTTTCTCCAGAGCCGCCAGGGCCAGTTCTCTTCTTCCTCGGCATGATGGGCACTGGCAAGACAGGAAAACATCAGGACTGAGATTGTAAGAATATGACTTAACATGAAGAAAACTATTTAACTATGTATTTGTTAAAAAATTGAAACAGAAGGTTGTATAATGAGAACTGAAACAGCTTAGGGAGTAAAAGAAAATGTAAATGGTGTAACACAAATAGAAAATCAGCTGCATCAAGGAATTGGTAAAACAATAAATATAAAATTTCTCAATTACAAGTTGACAACATGATAGAAACTTATTCCCGCGAGAAAAAACAGGCCAAGTACCAGAAGACAGTAAACAAGAAAAACCATGTAGGCATCGAAGAAAGGGATGTGATCTCACAAGTATTAGGAAAGAATACTTATTACGTTTTCATTGAATTGAAGCTTCCTTTATTTTAATTATTTCACCACTTCTGCGGTTGGCTGCAAACCTCTATTTAAACTAAAAGCGGCCATGTACAATGTTAGGAAAATGCAAGAAATAGCATATCAAAAAAGAAGGGCCACGTAAGAAGTTGCTAGAAGACACCCACTTTATCTACACACAGAATAATCAGTATCCTACCGCTAAAGGCCTGCCTTATGTGGCCTAGTTTGTTTTAACAGGGAACTTTTCTAGTCATCACTGTCAAATGTCAATACAATGCCAATGCCTTGATACAACATCAAACATCTTGAATGCTACCTTTGGTCACGATTAAGATAACATCAAACACTTTGGCAACTGTTGAAGGACATGATATTTTTAACAATGCCGTGCTGCACCCTTGAGTATATGAAATTGTATACTCTATACTTGTAATCAAGGTCAAGAGTTCACGCTAAGTGAAAACATCAAGCATTAGGCATAAACTATGCCAAGAACACATCAGCAATTGCCGAGGCTGCGATTTCACTCATCACAGTGTGATGCACTAAAAAAGGAACCCTCTTTTTTTTTTTGGTCGAAAACGCAGGAGAGCTGAACTTCATTATATCAAGAGAAGAAAGTACGGTATAAGAACCAAAAAACCCACACGCACCAAAATAAAGTTTTAGAATAGATTCTAGCCTGCTAAATATAAAAGACGACCACAAAACCAACAACAAGGCCACTCCAAGACAAAAGTGCCGGGGTAGTCAAGGAATAGAGGCTTCGTGCGCCTGCTATCTCCCAAAGATAGCTTCCTCGCTGCTAACATTAAGAGCTCTTGCAATGCTAGGAGCAGCTCCGTCAAAACCACAAGGACTGCGTTGAGTCCAAAGAACCCAAGCACCTAGAACAAGATTTTTTTTCGGTTGTCTTTGTACCTGGCTAAACCTCATTTGTTAGCCAGATACAAAGACAACAACAACAAAAAATAGCACCTCGAAAACCAAATTAACGACAGATGGACACCAAGGTACATCAGGAAAATACACATAAACAGAGTGGACCTTCTTTTTCTTTTCGTAACAGAGTGGACCTTTACCCTAAAGTAGAGGCAAATAAACATACAAACATATAGCCAATACAGGGGTGGAGGCCGGATATTTTTATCCATTATCTAAAAAAAAAAGCCAATAGAGGGAGGTAAGGCTATATCACTATGCTGAGGTTTAACGAAGTAATCAATCAGTTGACCCGAATATTATAAGAGCAATGGACACCTGAAAGAACAGATGTTCCTATCTCACAAATCGATTAAGCCTCCCGTCCCACATTAAGCGCATAGCATAGGCAAGCTAAAACAATAACAAAACAGTGGCAAATCCTCAAGCTCCCATTGGATCAGCTCAGAACCAGCTAGAGCCGGACAAATCAACCAACAGACAGACCCCCACAAAATCCACGAGCGCCCTCACGAGCTCGTCCATTTCCAAGCACCAACACCGCCGCAACGCCGCAACCCACCCCGGAACCGATCGAACGCTGAAAGCCTGAAGCTACACGCCCCGCGCTGAGGCAGCAGCAGGTGAAAAGCAGCAGATCTAGCGGATTACGGGAGGGAGCGATAGATACCTGAGCAGGCTCGGCAGACGGCTGCGCGCGGGTTGGGAACGGAGCGGGAGTGCTAAGCTCCCAACTCCCACTAATGGCGCTCGCTCTACACTGCTGCTGCTGTGCTTGGTGCTCCACTGCGCGGCCACCACCTCCTCCGCCTTTTTTGAGGAGCGAAGGGAGGGGAAGGCGACGGCCGCTTGTGGTTAATTAGCGGCAGCGGCAGTGCGGCTGGCTCGCTGGAGAAAGCGCCGAAGCGAAGCAGCGGCAGCGGCAGCCGGCAGGGCTGGGTGGGCTGGGTGCCCGTGTCAGGGTCAGGGTCTCTCGCGGGGGCGGGTCGCGTCGCCGTGGACCCGTTGCGAGTGGGATTAGTACGGGAAGAACGTGGGGCGGACGCCACTGACGGGGTGGGCACGCGCCTCGGGCGCGACGCCGCCGGTGGGATTAGTGGGGCTAATCAAGCGTTTAGGCGCAAAGGACACGGGCAAGGACGGGTGTCAGGAGTGGATTATCGTGCCCTGTTATCGCCCAGGGCCCAAAGACGTTTCGGCTGCTGATTGGATCGCCTCGCCCCTCCGCACCACGCGAGCGATCATATTCATATCAGACCAGTGCAGTGCTACTGTAATCACCATCGATGCACATGCGTCAGAGCGTAGTACGGGCGTGAAAGGGAAACGAGCCATCACGGGATGGATGATGGATCCATCGGTGACCGTGAGTCGCCAACGGCGACGGCTCGTAATGTGGTGTGGTTCGCCGGTGGCGGGTCGCTGTCGACGCAGTCCCGTTTCGGCTATGTAAGCCGTCCTGGCCCGTATGAGGCAAGAGGACACGAGTCAAACGGGGCGCGGATCCGAATCTCGATGCCTGCTGTAGGATCAGTGGCACACGGCTGCACGGCCTACCACTACGGTACGGCCACCCTACGGATCAGTGGCACACGGTTCCGCAAACGGGGCGGGGCGCACGCGCCAGTGCGTGGGCCACCGTTAAACTGTTCAGAACGCTAGTACACTGACCACCGTACAGCGCCCAGGGAGATGACACGGAGGTCCCACTAGCCTCCCGGGCCCAGCGCGCAGCGAGTCGAGGTGCCGATACAGCGCGTCGCGCAAGTTGGCCGCTGGATGGAGTACTTGGGGATAGGACGCTGTGGGCTCCGGCAGCGAGGGCCGTACTGGGCGCGCGACCAGCCGTTGCTCTGCTGGGCCCGCGGCCCGATGACGGGGACGGACGGTTGTGGAGCCCGCGGTACGGGTTAGGCCGTAGGGGTGGGGGCCCTTTCGCTTTCGCGTCGGCCAGTGCCCAGTGGGCTGCCTCGGGCCTCACGACCAGAATCGCCCGCCCGGCCTTCTCCAAAGCCTGCGCCCCTGTTGATCGTAGAGGCTACGGCCGACCGGGACGGCGGGACACAGTCACACACAGCAGCGCTCGCAGACGAAGCAGCGCTGCAGGAATCGACGAGCCGTATCGTGCTCCGTAGTAGACTCGTAGCGGCGCCAACTATTGCTATCTCTTCGTACTGTATGATACAGCGGGTAGCACGTCGATCGTACGCCACAGTCCCCTGGTGCCTTGGTTTTGGTGGAAGGTCATCCAGACAGTTCCTCGTCCCCGTGCTTGTGCTTCAGAGTTCCCATCATGGAGGACGGAGCGCACAGTGAAAAGATTTTGCTGGGGGTGCAAAAAGAGAGTGTACATCGGTGCTATAACTGTTAACGTGACTGCGTTTTCGTTGTCGCCACGATGTTTGTTTGTTGCAAAGCGATGAATGAATTCGGCGTTGACGATATGTCTAGTAACAACGAACACCCCGCTGTCTCTTGTGCCTTTAGCATTCACGAAAAAATAGTGTAAGTCGTCAAAAAAAAAAATTGTGTCTCCCGAATCCACTTTTTCTAAATCATGATGGTTCCTGTCATCTTTCACGGGAAATGAAAAGAAAGAAAATGAAGCTTTTTTGTCGTGACTTTTAAATCTAATTTTCAGTGCTTCTTCACCTTTTATACGAGAACGAAAGGTTACCCGGTGAGAAATGAAAATGAAGCATGTGGCTTTTTCAGACTAACCTCGCTGATTTTGTTCACAACTTTGGAATCTTTTTTTAAAATGATTTTTTTATTTTTTATCTTTTACCTCGTAAACTGCTATAGTTTTTCTTGATTGTCATACACTATATGGTACACTGAGATAATAGTCATGAGACAAATTAACAAAGGTTGTGCGCATGTGTGCCAAAAAGAAAGGAAGTGTATGTTCACTTGTGAAGCACTCGGAGAGATTCTTGAGAAGGGTGCTAGTACAATCGCGTGAAAATTGTGTTCAACGATAGTGGACGCTAGACTAATATGCTAGTGTACATGGTACACCTAGGATAGACTAAATACTAGGAGTATTACATTAGGCATAAGTGCTAATTGAGCTTCATTATAGAAAAAACAGTAATTTATCCATTATTTAAGTGCTAAGGCTAGGACCATAGCCCTAGCGACCCTCGTGCTAGATCGGCCACTGCTAGTGTGTCTTATTGGAGTTGACAATTCGAAAATCAAATAAATTTGTCCGAACAAGATGAAATTTTGTTTACTAAGTGGACACGTAACATGAACTCAGTGCCCGAGTGCCCAAGCAAGGCACAAGACATCAATGACATTATGAGTTTTTAATCTTCCAAAACAAGACGTAAATCGTCATTTTTTCCGTATGCATTGTAGCCAGAGCCCAAGTGAACGCCAGAGCCCCAAGTCCTCGAGACCACCATCGGTGGACATCGACACTACTATGTCGGTGTGCCTCAATGGAGTTCAGGGCTTGTTTGATTCTAGGAATTGAATTTCTTGTAGTTTGGGCACATATTTGAGTTAGGCTACACTTGGAATGGAATTGAATTTAGAAAGTGCAAGCATAGCACGGTGACTATAGAATTTATTTCCCATCTCCCAGCCTTTGAATTTAGTTTATTTGTGAACTTTGAAAAGTTGGGAAATCTCAGATTCCAAAGTAAATAGCCTATTAAGTAATTCTAAATCCTAAAGGGATCCAAACAGACCTAGCCAATTTGCGTGGAAAGTGTCAGCTATGGTTCAAAAATCATATAAGTTTTTGTCTTCTATAATGGGAAACGAAAATTACAATAATGAGGATGAGGATTAGGATTATGTTTGATCTACCTAGCTAATTATTAGTTGTGATATAATTAGAAAAGACCATCTAACAACATTTTAGTTCGGCAGTAAGACACTAGCTAACTTAATAGATAGACATTTAAATCGGAATTGAGCTACTTATTTTAGCAGCTAACTATTACTATTTATGTAGGACACAAACACACTTTAGGACTTCTTTTTGTTAAGAGGCATTAAGATAAAATATTATATATTTTTTCATTTCCAATCCCGATTAGAGTATATATAGCCAAACAAACCTTAGACAGAGGAGTGAAGGACAACTATCAAGCTAATCACGAGTTGTACCGTGTGCACCCAACAAAGGACCATTCTACTTCCTTAAAAAAAAGGGACCATTCTACATTGCAATCAGATAAAGGGAAGCTAAAATATGAACCACCAAAAGCTTAGGCAACGGTGTGAAGGACCATTCTACATTGCTAGCTTGATGATCAATAGCCGGATGCTAAGAAACTACTTGAGTATCTCCAAGATTCTTTCTAAAGCTCACTCTCTCACTCTCTAAATCATCGTTTGAAGTCATTTGCATAGAAACAACTTTCTATATATTTGTACACTCCTACGGTTTTTTTATATCTTTTATGCATTGGAGAGAGCAATCACGATTCCTATACTTGGCTAGTGAGAAATCCATAATATAATATGGCTGTATTTGGATAACTAAACAAAGAAATTGATGTTTTCAATCAAAATCCCTATTCCTAATAAAGGATATAGGGAATCTCTTAGCATAATATGTAGTGAAATAATAATGCCGTAATAATGCCGGACACGATCACATCACTCTTAATTGGTCAAAAGAAATGCATTGAACCGATATGATAGAACCAGAGCGAATAAAGGAAACTTCTTTTTCTTGGGCTCCTAGTACATACTCCGTACTAGTATCTGTCCAAATTAAAATTCTATACTCAATTCCATAAAAATACGTCATTCTTTGCCTTTCAAGAAAAGTGATAAAATATTTTAATTTTGGAGGTTGATATATTTCCATATTAAAATTATTTCAATGTCCTGTAGCCATTTTTATGGGACAGCGTGTATGGTGGACTGAAGTTTTTCTTTTCAAGAAAAAGCGTAAATCAACCGCAAGCGGGATCAAATGCTCTAGTAAAATGTCCTCTGCTCCTTCGTATTTTGTCTTAAATACAAACTGTTGCTCAGATGATGCGAGAAGATACCGTTCCGAGCCTCAACAAAAGGATCGTCCTTCGCTGACACGACGGTGCAAAGCGGACCTGGTCGCGCGACGTGACTGTTCGCTTGAGCCGGCGACGCCACGGCCGGCCGCTCGCCCGTGAACCTGCGAGCGGGGCCCCAGTCGTCGCCGACGTGTCAGCCGGCACGGCGCGTGGGCCCGGCGCGCGCTATCGCCTGTCAGGCCAGCCCCTCAGGGCTCGAAACGTGTCCCACAGCGGGCGGTGTGACCCCACCTGCACGACGGCGTACCACGCGCACGCAGCTCTGCTGGACTTTGGTGCTGTGCATGTACTGTGTACAGTGCAGCGTGTACTGCTTGTACTCCACCCGGCCCATAATGCCGTGGGCCCACCATGGCCTCCTCAATCCTCATCCGCGCGCGTACGCAAACGCACTGCCGCATGCACAGCGTGACGCACCACGCACGGACACGAGCCGAGCCACGGCCCTGCTGCGCTTGGCGCCATGGATGATGGGGGCCCATGGCGGTGGCGGCCCGAGGCGAAAGATCCACCACCAGAGGTATCCAACGCGCCTGCCTCTTGGATAGCGCAAATGGGCAGCAGCACGTTTACTATGCCGTGCGACGCAGCTGAGTGCCAAAGGGAAGCAAATGGCCCGTCCCTTTTTCTATTGTTGTCGGCAGCTCTTGGAGGCGTCGTTCAGGTTTGGTTACTGTTTTGGCCTCGTGCAGTTGTGCGCTTGTGTGCGCTTTGGATGTTGCTGTTGTGTGCTTTGTCTCTTGCGGAAACAAAATCTACTCGATCAAACTGCTGTAGTCGTTTCTTGAGAATTATTAAACTGCTGGAGAGATTGGATGAGAAACCAAGACTCGGTCCATGAACCACCTGGATAATGATGTGCTAACACAAAAATGCTTTTTTAAATTCGAAATAGATTAATTCTAGTTAATTAGAAGTTAAAATTAGCAGGTGTGGATCAAACAGGCCTGCTAATAGGTTTAATCTTAACTCTAAGCAAATGGAGGTGAGGTTGAGCTAATTGTTCACGTAGATTAGTGTGTATACTACGCCTAAAATGAGACAGGTAGGGGTGGCTAAATTGAATCAAGGGAAATCATGGTACGCTTTGCTAAGACGAGATGGGCATGCATATGCAGATATGCTTCATGTGTGTGCCGGGCGGACCAGTCAGTCAAGATGGCAACGGGGCCCCGATACCCGATCCCCGACAGGGAATTCATCCATTGGGGGATGAAAATGGGTTGAATTTCCTCCCCGCGGGGAGCTTAACGGGCGAGAATGCAGCCCCGTCGGGTGAAGCGGGTGCGGGTGCGTTCTCCAGGTCCCCGTCCCCGATACCCGTTAGTCCCCGACAAACAGGCTAAAAGAAACCCAACAAGACTTATTTTAGCCCAAGCTAGCCGCCAACCACCACTTTCTTTCCCAATCTTTTTTTTCATGCCTGCATGAGCCATTGCTGCTTTGCCGCTGATGCACTTGGGTCATCGATGTGCGTGGAGATGGACTTGGTCGTGCGCACGCATGCGTGGGGGATGAACGCGGTCATGCGTCCACGCAGAATAGCGCAGCCGTCCACTCGTAATCGGGTGTGAGATCCCCATCGGGGCCCCGTAAACTCAAACGGGGACGGGAGAAAATGCTCCCCGAGACAGGGAACGGGGACGGGGAGCCCGGGGGGGGAGGGGGGGGGGGTATTTTTAGGTGAACGGGGTCGGGGTAGGTGATCCCCGTGGAGACTCATGGAGAGCACCGACCGGGAACAGCTGTGGCATGGGAGCCCAGCAGTATGAAAAAAGACGATCGATCCATGTCTTGTAGCTGTTCTAACAATGGCATTCGGTCCTCCGAGGTAGCCGGTGCCATTCTGCTTGACTGGCTCCACAGCTGTTTACATTACAGGCTGCTGCTGGATTGTTTCTCTCGGTCAAGCTCCGTTCGGCACTCGGCAGGTGGCTGAACAGGTCACTGCATTCAGAATCACCGCAACCCACGCGTTTATCCCCTCTCCTCTCATCACTAACTGCAGGTTTCTAGTCCACTAATGACGGGTCACGACGCCGGCGCGATGACGCAAAGCACCTAGCAACAAACTATACAACGATCCGGCCGACGAACTGTTCCTCGACTCGAGGGCCCGAGGTCCCGAGCGCAGTCGGTCGCTGTACTCTTGTAGGCAGCGAACAGTGTAATGTGAAGCCCGGTCGGCCGGCATGGCATGCGCGACAGGTCGCCGAGACAACAACAGGAAGTGACCGACGTGCACGAGCGCGATTCCTCCATTCCATGCCACATGCCGGCAGCCCCGGGAGGCCGCGGTCAAAAGAGGCCCCCGCCCTGCTAGCGCGTCGCGGCGCACAATCATGCACGCGAACTGTTCGATCTGACGGGACGACACGGCCGGGCATGCAGATGCACGCACAGGCACAGCAGCCAGCGGCAGCGGAAGCGAGGAAAAGGTAAAAACCGGAAGCGGTCAGAGCAAAAGGGAGACGGCCGGTCGCCGAAGCGAGACGAGGAAGGAGGGGGGCACGGACACGGGCGTACCTTGATGGGCGCGCCGGCCGTTGTTCTCCACGCGCATCGCCATGTCAAGGTCACACATCGTCGCGCGCCAAAGCTGAAGCTGAAAGCAGGAGGCCCGGCACGAGCCGGCAGCCGGATGCGGCCACTTCTGTGTTCGTCGTCTGTCTGCCGATCGACGGGGAAGAGCGTGTGCTCGTGCCTGGGACTGGGTGTGTGAATCACGAGCAAGCGAGCTGGAGAGATGCCGCCGGGGTCTTATTGGTGGCTGGGCGAAGCCAACGATGGCTGGCTCTAGCTGCTAGGAGAGGAGGTGGTGGGTGGGGCTTGGGCTCGTCTGCACTGTGCACTGCATCTCTGGCCTCGTCGTAAGCAAAAGATATCGGTGATGTAAGCTTCAAGATATGCCCAATTATTGCCGCTGGCGCCCGGAGAAAAATATTGCCATGGTGCAGGTGGTATGCGGCTCGCCGGCTTCCATTTTTGAGAGTTCAGGGTACTGTTGGTAATGGTGTGGATGAGCATGAGCCATCAACCATTAGCCTGGATGTGCGAGCTTAGCTTCCGTTAGGTGGAGGGCCCCCCATTCTCTCGAAATGGGGCTGCCACTACAGACCATATTCGCCATGGTTGGTCAAGAGGAGACTTTTGCTAAATAAGGCCATCCCCTGATCCGTGTTACCAACTATGGTGCGTCGAAATGACCCAGCACACATATTTGTTTTAGCAAGATTTGCACTTTGTGGACGTAGTGCACCTAGTCCCAGCGAAACAAGACAGACAGCACTAGCAAAAGTTTAATAGAATTTTTCCATCTAGTCATCATCTGATCCGGCCATTGGTTGGCCAAGTTGAGATCTAGTCAGACATTTGAGTAATCCGACGACGCGCATCAGTGGTTATCTGAAGTGATGTGTAGCTAGGCAACCGTTCGCTTAATAATAAAATAAAAATTGTGCCGCACGAAGAGTTGCGTTCGATGACCTGTTGGAAAGGGACTGATAGGTTTCATATCGTCTGGAAGCGCACCTGCTTTGTCGCCATGCTATCGATTGCTCGGCATTGCCTGGCGTTCCAATGAAGAACATGCATAATATGTGGCTGGACTGGTGGTTGAGCTTTTTTACGGAAGACAGCAAACTTGGCACCTCCTTAAAAGACAAGGCTGTGTGCATCACATCCTAGCGATTTCAGGAGCATCATAGTTTTTATTTGAAAGTCTTTGTTGCCTTTTTTTGTGTGTGAATCACAATATTTTCAGGCGTTTAGCTCATTTGTCCGATGGATATCCGAGGGAATAAACCCCACTGTTGTTAAAACTTTTCTTTTTTTTGTAGTAAAAATGATAATTTACTAAGGTGTTTATGTTTCATTGTCCCCACAATAAAAATTTGTTTTTTAGAATCAATAAAAGTTCGATAAAATACGAAATAGTAGAAATGGAAACACACACAAAGATTGATAAGAGGCCTCAAAAGCCCACGACGAGGAGCTGAACTTCCTAATGGGCTGCTGCCCAAGAACAGGATCGTGTCTAAGAAATGGGCTCATCGAACCAGAAGAGGCCTCAGTAGTTTTGCAGGCTCTGTACCGTCTGTTCTGCATGTCCATAATGACCATACGTCCATACAGCTGTTTCTCAAAAAAAAAAAAAAAAAAAAAAAAAGAAGAAGAAGAAGAAGACGACCATGTCTACAGCTGTGTGCTTTGCAGATTGCAATTTTTCTTTAAGTATTCCAGAACACAGACCAACAAGGACAAAGATTGAGCCGAAATATCTGTTCACAAGCTCTGAGCCTTGCTCAGTTTGCTGCTTGCCACATGCATGTTAACATGAATTGGAAGGAGCCAGCTAGAGGTAGAGCATAGCAGAAGACGGAATAATTTGGAGAGCGTCAGGAGGAAGGGTTATTGGACTTATTAAACCCGCTCCACACCACCAGACACCTCATTAACAGCTAAGACACCTCAGTTACATGGGCCTTGCCCTGTCCATGCGTACAGCCCACTGTTACTGAGAACCCAAGACACATTTGTTAGGCTTCCTCATCGGTCCTCGGCCCCGTACATCTTAACTTGCCTCCTCAGGTTCAGGACTGTTGACATTGCCTACTCATGTTCACTGCTTCGAGTTGCTAAAAAAAAGTTCATTGTGCGTTACCATATATAAACTGCCTACAAACCAAACGGTTGTTGCCGCACAAATCTGCCATACCTTAGACATGTATTGTGATGTGATTTAAACAACAATGCCTCGCTAAATTTGCCACTTTTTGAGTTTTGTCAATAAATTTGGTTGTTCCAAGTCTAACGACCTTTAAGCCGTGGCATCATATGGCTGCCAAGCAAAAGAAGCGCTAAAGCTCTTGTAGCAGGCAGCTATGATCGATTTGGTTCGACACCGTTCGATCCCTTTTGCTTTGCATATATACCCTGCACAGCAAGTGATCTCTCCATCTCAACCATTGCCGTACGTGTAGGAAGCAATACTAATACTTAGCTAGCTGCTATATAGGTAGAAACCTCTCTTGTCAGCTGTTCTCTTCCTCTGGTAATGTTTCCTGTGTGTAGCTAGGATTCGGTAGATAGATAAGCATGTCACGATCTGGTGCGTATTCCGTGAACTTTGTGTAAAACAGCGCTCAGGTCCATACAACGATCAGCCGGGTTTCGTTACCAATTTTCGTTCCGTTTAAAACAAATATATATGCACCGTTCCCTCAAATATATTGCAGTACATTTGGTGCGATTTTGCCACAAACTGTTCAATCCGATCGAGCTACTGCTGCTGCTGCTGGCTCGATCAACACAAACGCCGCACTGCGCGTGCACAATATATATAGCTAGCACAATAGGTACTCTCACTCTGTAACTCTGTAGACTGTAGCCGTATGCTACAGATTATTCATTCATATATATATACTTGTAATATGGCGTCATGACCCAGTGACCCGCGCGCTCGGCTGCACTTGTGTAGCATGCATGCTAGGTGCCGCCGCCGTCGAGTCACCACCAGCGTACCGATCAGTTACGGCCGGGGTACCCCGGATAGCCGCCGGCGTTGGCGGCCACCGGTGGCCCGCCGAACGCCTGCTGGAGGCGGTCCACGGTGGCCTTGTCGAGCATGAACGCCCTTTCGAGGATGACGTCCAGGATGGGCCGCTTGGCCCCGAACACGGCGTTGGCGATGGTGACGGTGCCGGGGTTCTGGCTGCTGAGAGCGGCGAGCGCCACGGCGGGGCCCCTGCCGACGTTGAGCTGGAAGTGGATGAGCCCCTGCGGGAACACGAACACGTCGCCAGCGCGCAGCTCCCTGGCGAAGAGAGTGTTGTTGAGCAGCTGGTTGGAGGTGACGAAGCCCACCAAGAGCTCGCCGTGCAGCACCGTCAGGATCTCCGACGCGCGCGGGTGCGTGTGCGGCGGGTTCTGCCCGCCCGGGACGAAGTCGATGCGCGCCAGCGAGATGCCCAGCGTGTTCAGCCCCGGGATCTCGGCCACCGCCACCGGCGTCACCGCGGAGCCCTGCGCGTTCGGTGCCACCGGCACGATGTGGAAGAAGAAGTCGTTTGCGTTCACCACGTTCGGGTTCCTGCACACCACCCCGTTCACCAGCACTGCATTGCCATGCATGCACAGGTCCCCATGTCAGATACACACACATGTATGTGTTACACGTCTACAAATATATATGTATTTATTTACCAGGGCTGTTGTTATCAGCAACGCAGAAGTCCTGGAGCTGGGTCGGATCAGTCGCTCGACCACGGGGAACTGAAGCAAAACCCACAACCGCTAGCACTGCAAGCAGTGCAGCAAAGGCACGGGAAGCCATGGCTCTGCTTATCCGCTAGTGATGAAACTGTGCTCGATCGAGCTGCTTGCTTAGCTTTATTGTGCTCTCTGCAACACTTGCCAGGGCTCCAATTTATAGGCAGTGATGCTAACACACCCACCAGTCCGAGACGATTCTCGACACGTACACAGCATCACTTGCGTAACAAACAGTCAAACCAAATAGCTGGAGCCACTAGTCAGATACTCAGATCATATATCCCACACGACGTATAGTACATTTTATACAAGTTTGAATATATCTAGAGATGCAAAATGCATAGTCTTTATTTTTTTAGACAATGCAAAGAAAAATGTATATGTATTAAGTTAGTTGTTGTAGAAATTAATAAACGGAGATGTGGTTGGGAAGACAAGAAATGATGTTGAATCGTCGTTAGATTTTGATATAAAGAGAATGCACTCTCGTGCAGGTCGTTTTCATAGAGCCACATCACATACGGAATGAGCTTAATTAGGGTCTCTGTTGCAATAGTAGAATGCTCAGATAAGATGCTGGAAATGGCAGTCATTGATATCTTCACCGGCCATGGATGAAAGTCATTCAATCGATTTATCACTTAGTATTCCTTTTTAGTATAAAGCCGAACATTGATAATGGATATGGTTTAAATACATACGACTCCGATCTGTACTCGGTGCATCTCATTCAGAGGACGACACAAGGGCCTGAGTCAATGCACCACAGCTGCACACTACAGTAACTTGTGTGAGTACAGTAGCTTTTCCATCAACAGACTTTTTTTTTAACTGAGAACAACCCTTGCTTCAGTAGTCAAAGAAAGTATTCCTCCTTTTCCTCTTCTCTTGTTCTTAAAAGGTACTTATCAACTGTTCTCTGATCCGAGCTAACCGCACATATCAGGAAAACGCAATGTTGTCACTTAACCAGTCTGATTGATGTTTACAGGAATAATGCGACTCATCTCCATTGTAGGGGTAGACGTTCATACACCGGTCACAGCTCAGAAAACTTTTCTTTTTGCTCAGAGTAAAACGGTCTTTTTATCTCTTACTTAACAACGTTACATGCCCAAAACTGACGGAAGGCCATGTGCCTAAGAAAATAAATAACTAAGAGAACTTTTTTCTAGGATCAAATAAGTACATGTATAAATCACAACTGTTAAGCCATTCTGCCATTGGGAACCCTCAATATTTGCAACATTTGCTGGCTATATCTGCAACATTTACTGGGCCTCCTCTTCAGTCCTCGGCCCATCCCGTGCATCTAGATTTGCCTCTACATGTTTAGGACTGTGTGTGACATTGTATCTTCTTGAGATACAGCTTGATCCCAAGGGTGAACAGAGAATTGTTTTTGCACAATCTTTGTGTCTTCCTAAGTTAAATTGTCATACCACCCCCACCACTTGATCAACACTTTCAGTGGAGACAAGATGTAATGTCCCCAATATTTCTATAGGACATATTTTGGAACGCGTAAGAGCTCCACTGCACCTGTCGCGTAAGAGATGTTTTTTTTTCCTCGAACACAACTTCACGTGTCTTTTCCATTAACAAGAAGAAGTCGAGACCGGCAAATACAACGCAACACAACCACAAAGAAACTGGCCACAAACCCAACACAAGCAAGACAAAACTACTACTACATCAAGAAAACAGAGGGCCTCTCCACCATCTACACAGCACAATGCAACTTCGCGAGGCCAGTTGCAACATCACACTGACCAAAACTCAGGAGCCGCTAACCCCTGTTGACGTTTCTTAGCGCAATCACCAAAGATAGATAAAAAGTCTATCCCCGGCAACGGCGCTAGAAAGCTTGTTGGTATTTCTTAACGTGTGCAGAAAGAATCCGCAAGCGTACGGAAAGTACCATTGTAGCTTTCACCCGGAAGTATTCAGAGTATCGTATCTTCCACAGGGAACGGAGGTATTTCTCCTAGCTAGTACGTCCAAGGACAACCCAAGGGTAGAGTTGGTAGGATGGTGTTGGTATAAATTAAGTGCACATAAAATATGAAGAATTCCGCAAGCGCACAGAACCTACCATTGTAGCATTTTACCGGGGTTATTTATATTTTACCACAGGGAAACAAGGGTTAAAGAATCTGATAATTCACCATCATGTATCTACTAACTTAGTAAACCAACTAGACTAAAGCAGGGGTAAATGATATATGATAGGATATAAGGATAAAAGCACACATGAGAATTCTATAATAAATGAGTAGCTAGCTAAAGTGAGGACAACGGGAGAGATCAAGGTTCCTAAATACTTCTCTAATACTCTGGTTCTATGATAACAGGGAATGGTTAGATATAGCGATCACACAATAGCACTTTGGAGCAAAGGTCCTTTCCAACTCTCGAAGAAGACTGGGTAAAGAGTAGTTGGGAGAAGGCTGGCCGAAAAGCTCTACGAAACACCAACCCGAACGTGGTGGAATACGAAGGCTGACAGCCGTCACCTCAGGGCTACCACAACTATCCGTGGGATTGGGCGCAACCTTAGGTAACCTATAGTCTAGACACCATGCCTATACTATCGATTACTACTCTAGCTATGCGCAATAACTAGAGCACTCAATACGAGCAAAGATCCCATGCTAAGATGTAACAACTATATTAAGCATACATATGGAAGGCATAAAGTAGATAGAGAAGATAAATTTATTAAAGCATAAGTCTTACAAAGAGTAGATACAAAGACATACCAAATCTCTGAAGACTTCTCCAGAACCGGAGCGCAGCTCCACTCTCCCTAACTCTCATCTAGATCTAATCTACTACATTGGAATGTCTAGCTCTAATTCTCTAGAGAAGAGAGGTCATCCTTTCAAGGGACACCTCTGCCTCTGATCCCGACTGGGAGATAATGAATTAGGGTTTAAGGGATGCCTCCTCCAGGGGCCAGGGGCCCTGTTGTAAGGTCCTAGATGGCTAGAGGGGGGTGAATAGCCTATAAAAATTTCTACAAACTCACTAAGCAAACTTCGTTAGATACACAAATGGCGGAAAGCAAGTTATGCTTAGCCTACTAGATGTTGCAAGCCTCCTATCCAAGCAATTCTAGTAGGTGATCACTTGTACACACAAAAGCTACCACTAGTGATCAAGAGTTCTACCCACGGGATTTAGTCTACACAAGAAGTGGTTCCCGACCGACCACGCAAGCAATTCTACTTTGCAAGAATGTAATCAAAGTAATACAAGAGAGGATGAGACTTGTTATACCGACGCGTCGAGTCGAGGTTGCCAATCACAACAAGAGAATGAGCAATCGATCACAATCAGCAACACACAATCGATGACAACCAATCACCGGGAGACAAGGATGAACATAATTGTTTTTGTTCACCCGGTGTTCACTTGGGCACCGCCAAGCTACGTCACCGGTTGTGTCGACCAACACCTAGATGGTTCCTCGGTGTGACCCTCAAGTCACTAGCCCCTCAAGGCTCGCCCCGCAAGACACCGCAAGACACCACTCTCAAGCGAGGTACTCAACGACACGCGCAATCCACTAGGATGCTCTTCGTGATCCCCACGAGGTGAGCTCAAACCTCTCACAATCAACCGGAGGTGGCCAAGAACAAACACCTTCTCTTGCCAACGCCTCCAACTTCCTCCAAGCCGGCTAGGAGCGGTACTCTCCAAGAGTAACAAGAAATCCACCGGCTAAACCACCCACAAGTGCCACTAGATGCCCTCAAGCAATGCAATGCACTAGGTGATTCACTCAATCTCTCTTAGGATGAACAACCAAGCAAGGGAGATGAGTGGGAGAGAGTCTCTTAGCTCAAAGAATGCACAAGGGATGAGAAATGGCCAAGAGACCTCCCCAAGGGCCGGCCACCTTCTATTTATAACCCCTCAAACAAATGTGACCGTTACCCCTCGGGAGGCCGAAGCGACGCGCCGGACGCGTCGTGCGCAAACCGCCGGACGCGTCCGGCGCTTCTTCTCGCGCGAGCCAAGTCGACCGTTGGCTCCGCATTCAATCTCGTCCCGCCACGTGTGCGTCCGGCGCGGCGTCTGGCGCTCGCCATCGCGCGTCCGGCGCTCGCGTCCGGTTCCAGAGCCGCGCCCTGGAACTTTCTGTTCGGCGTCCGGCGCGCGCCGGACGCGACACCGGCGCGTCCGCCGCCTTCTGCCCGCCAGCCAGCGCCATGCCGAGGCTCAGCACTCGCCGGACTCAGCACAGTGATTTGCCCGCGTCCGCCGCGTGCGTCCGCCGCGAGTCCGCCGCTTCGACCATGTCAGCCATCAGCACATGTCAAGACACAATGCGCCGGACGCGTCCGGCGCCTGCCCAAGGCGCGTCCGGCGCCTCCTGCAGATGCTGCCTTTCGCCGTGTCGTCGATCCAAGTTCTTAGACATGCTATCCAACAAGTACTCCAACTTGATCAACAGAGAAAGCAAGATTTCAACCAAATTTTGCATCCGGCACAATAGAAAATATGCATCCATTTTTCCCGAAAGCGCCGAATCCCGCCTCACAGGCTCGGCGGGAGGAAGAGAGGGACCCAAACCCATCTCTACCCTGCAAACCACAGCGCACCAAAACGCCACCTTTGTAAATGTGCCAACACCACCAAGTGTACATCTCCATGTGCTTGTGTGTTAGCTTTTCACAAACATTTCCCAAAGGTTAGGTTAGCTCACTAGGCCCTACATGCAATGCACTTCATGAATTCACCTAGTGGCACCCGTGCGTCGAATAGCCGATAAGACTTCCCCTCTTAATAGTGCGGCTATCGATCCTAAACCACTCACACCCTCTATGGTGTCTTGAGTGCAAAACAAAATGGCCCTATCGGTTATACCTTTGCCTTGAGCCCATTTTGTTCCTCCAAATGATATGAACACTTCACACCATCATGTGACCGTCTCGATCCATCGATCTTGACTTCACTTGCCCTTCACCGTGCATCGGTCCATCGGCGCCTAGTCTTGCCCGAGCTTCACCATCGCATGGTCCTTCACTCCGAAGCCTCGACTAGCCCTTCACCTTCAACACCGGTCCATGGAGCCAAGCATCGTCTCGATCTTCATCTTTGATCACATGACACGTGTCATGCTTCATATTCAATATGCTCATCATGGGGACAACCTTTCTCTAAATCAACCACTTAGATAAACAAGGTTAGTCCTAGGTTTCATCAATTAGCCAAAACCAAACTAGGGACTTTCAATCTCCCCCTTTTTGGTAATTGATGACAACCTCAACAAAGATGATTTTATAATAAAGATTTTGAACTTGTCATACTTGTCCAATCATTAAGCTCACAAGAGAAATTTGGACAACTATAGCAAGTTCAGTTTTGGTAGTATTGCTCCCCCTACATATGTGCAAAGAGTTTGGATTTGAAGCTTTGCACATATGCATGGATAAGATTGTGGGGAGAGTAATTCTACCAAAATGATGCTAAGGTATAAGAAATGGACCTTTGAAGCGTGAAACCAATCGGAGTTGCAATTTACACCATCCTTAGCACCATATAATAACTAGACATCCATCAAAAACTCAAGAACCCCGTGAGATCAACATTATAAGCAAAGTTCTTGAACCACTTGTAAGGAAAGGGGAGTCTAGTTACAACCTATGCATGCTAGTAGATCATTTCATCAATCAAGTTCTATACTAGCATTGCACCACACAAGCAAGGAGACACTACTTGTATAAAACTTTAAAACTAGGTGCCATGAGCAAGTCATATGAGAATGCACAAACAAATGCAACAACTTTGTTCATGAGCTTGCTCCCCCTTCTTGTGTGCATCAAAATTTTATTTACCCCTTTATCATGTTCAATCATCTTTTTCTCTCCCCCTTTGTCAACAATTGCCCAAAATGGGATCAAATTATGGAGAGAAAAGGACTTTGATGGAGTAAATAAAACTTTAGTCAAAATTGGTTCAATCTAGACCACTTGCCAAAGACATTTAATTCGGTTTGAACCAAAGACAAGCTTCTTCACACCTCATGACAAGGGTTATCTTGCCTATGTTGAATTAAACACTTGTAGCAAATATTCTAGATTCAACACTAGGATTGCAAGCCCATAAACATGTCATATGTCACCACTAGATCAAGCAAAACATAGAAGCAATAGTGGTAAACATATATACATCAAACACATTTGATTTGTCATGAATGCTCCAAATGCACCTTGTATGTCTACATGTGCTACCACAAGTATAATCCTAAGAATGAATGACATGTCAACCAATGGTACCTTGCTTTGTCGAAGGAGAGGCATGTCAAGTAGTGGTGGGGTGCAGTCAACACATGTTTGAGAAATCAAGAATGTTCAACTCATTCCTTAGCTTGCAAAACCTTCTTTCATCAAGTGGCTTGGTGAGGATGTCGGCAAGTTGATCATCGGTACCCACACTTTCAAGGGAAATGTCACCCTTTTGTTGATGATCTCTAATGAAGTGATGCCTTATGTCAATGTGCTTTGTTCTTCCATGTTGAACCGGGTTTTGTGTCATCTTGATTGCACTTTCATTGTCACAAAACGATGGCACATTCTTGAAGTTGATGCCATAATCCTTCAAAGTTGACTTCATCCAAAGCAATTGTGCACAACAACTCCCCGCACTAACATATTCGGCTTCGGCGGTAGAAATTGCCACGCTATTTTGTTTCTTTGAGGACCATGACACAAGTGATCTTCCAAGAAGTTGACATGTACCACTTGTGCTCTTTCTATTGATCTTGCAACCACCATAGTCGGAGTCCGAATATCCAATCAATTCAAACTTTGACCCCTTGGGATACCACAATCCAACATCTCTTGTTTGCTTCAAGTACCTCAATATTCTCTTTGCGGCCGTGAGATGACTCTCTCTAGGTGAGGCTTGATATCTAGCACACATGCAAACACTAAACATGACATCCGGCCTTGATGCGGTGACATAGAGTAGGCTTCCAATCAAAGACCGATATTCCTTTTGATTCACCATATTGCCATCAAAATCACTATCAAGAT
Source organism: Themeda triandra (assembly GCA_018135685.1). Taxonomy (NCBI): domain Eukaryota; kingdom Viridiplantae; phylum Streptophyta; class Magnoliopsida; order Poales; family Poaceae; genus Themeda; species Themeda triandra. The sequence goes on along the minus strand of JAENPR010000007.1, from coordinate 3,204,669 downwards.
TCCCATTAGTGCCCATTGGAGTTGAGATTGGCTTTGCATCTTGCATCCCAAACTTCTTCAACATGTCCCTTATGTCTTTCCCTTGACTCACAAATGTCCCATTCTTCAATTGCTTGACTTGAAGACCAAGGAAATAGCTAAGTTCACCAATCATGGACATCTCAAACTCTTTTGCCATCATTTCACCAAATTCTTCACAATATGCTTGATTGGTTGATCCAAAGATGATATCATCAACATAGATTTGCACAATGAAGAGATCATTACCAATCTTCTTGGTGAATAGAGTAGTATCAACCTTGCCCATAATGAACCCCTTGGAGTGAAGAAAAGTCTTCAATCTCTCATACCATGCTCTAGGTGCTTGCTTCAAGCCATACAAGGCTTTCTTCAACTTGTACACATGGTTGGGCTTCTTCTCATCTTCAAAACCGGGAGGTTGCTCAACATATACTAGCTCATTGATGATCCCATTGAGAAATGCACTCTTGACATCCATTTGATATAACTTGATATTGTGGGCACATGCATAAGCCAATAGAATCCTTATTGCCTCCAATCTTGCCACGGGAGCATATGTTTCATCATAGTCAAGACCTTCAACTTGAGTATAGCCTTGTGCAACTAGCCTTGCTTTGTTTCTAATCACAACACCATCTTGATCTTGCTTGTTCTTGAAAACCCATTTGGTTCCAATGACATTGTGATCCTCCGGCCTCTCAACTAACTCCCACACATCATTTCTTGTGAAGTTATTAAGCTCTTCTTGCATTGCCATGATCCAATCGGCATCATCCAAGGCTTCCTCAACTTTCTTTGGCTCTTTGGTTGACAAAAATAATGCATACTCACAAATCATAGCCACTCTTGATCTTGTTTGCACACCACTTCTAATATCACCAATGACACTATCAATTGGGTGATCTCTTGCAACATGTTGTGGTTGTAGCACTTGCACTTGCTTGCTTGAACTTGGTTGATCACTTGGCTTGTCTTCATTTGATGAACTAGCACCATGATCTTGCACTTGAGCATTGCTAGCTTGCCTCAATGGAGAATTGAGCACTTCATCTTTATCATCTTGCACATCAACCACTTGCTTTGCTCTTATGTCACCAATGTCCATGTTCTTCATAGCTTCAACCAATTGGTTTCCACCAACATCTTCTAGATTCTCATCTTCATCTTGTGACCCGTTAGTTTCATCAAATTGCACATCATGGACTTCCTCTCTAATGCCACTTGAATTGTTCCAAACTCTATAAGCCTTGCTTGTAGTTGAATAACCGAGTAGGAACCCTTCATCACATCTCTTTTCAAACTTCCCCAATCTAGTGCCCTTTCTCAAGATGTAGCATTTGCAACCAAATACTCTAAAATAGCCAATGTTGGGCTTTCTTCCATGAAGTAACTCATATGGGGTCTTCTCAAGCAAAGTATGACAATAGAGCCTATTAATATAGTAGCATGCCGTGTTGATTGCTTCATCCCAAAATGATTGACTAACATTGTACTCATGAAGCATTGATCTAGCCATATCAAGCAATATTCTATTCTTTCTCTCAACTAGGCCATTTGATTGTGGAGTGTACTTGGCCGAGAATTGATGACCAATGCCATAGTGATCACATAATTCTTCCATTCTTGTATTCTTGAACTCACTCCCATTGTCACTTCTCACTTTCTTAATTCTCATGTCAAACTCATTGTGAACTCGAGTGAGAAAGGTCTTGAAGGTGTGATACACTTCACTCTTGTCACTAAGAAAGAATACCCATGTGAATCTTGTGAAGTCGTCCACTATGACAAACCCATATTTGTTGCCACCAATACTTGTATATGTAGTTGGGCCAAATAGATCCATGTGCAACAACTCAAATGCCTTGCATGTGCTCATTATACTCTTCTTTGAATGTGAGCTACCAACTTGCTTCCCGGCTTGACATGCACTACACAACTTGTCCTTCTCAAATACAACATCTTTCAAGCCTTCAACAAGATTGTGTTGTGTGAGCTTCTTCAATTGTTTCATGCCAACATGCCCAAGCCTTCTATGCCAAAGCCAACCCAAACTTGATTTTGATATCAAACATGTTGTCAAAGAAGCTTCACTAGTGTTGAAATCAACAAGATAGAGATTCTCATATCTAAAGCCTTTGAACACCAAGTTGGAGCCATCAAGAGAAACTACCTCAACATCATTTGCCCCAAAATGCACTTGTAGCCTCGATCACAAATTTGTGCCACGGAGAGAAGATTGAAATCCAAGCTTTCAACTAGCATCACATTGGAGATACTCATGTCATTTGATATTGCAATCTTGCCCAAACCAACAACCTTGCCTTTCTTGTTATTGCCAAAAGTAATTGACTCAATGCCACTATCATTCTTCTCAATTGAATCAAACATTCTTGATGTGCCGGTCATGTGTTGAGAACACCCGCTATCAATAATCCAATGCCTTCCTCCGGCTTTATAATTCACCTACAAGCAAATCAATGAAGCTTAGGTACCCATTTTTGCTTGGGTCCTTGTAGGTTAGTGACTAAGCTCTTTGGTACCCAAATTGCCTTCTTCTTTGGGCCAACAATGGGTGTACCAACAAACTTAGCTTGTACACCTTTCACACCCTTGGTAAGCACATAACAAGAATCAAAAGGTATAGCATTGTCAAGTTTCTTGTTTTGTTGCTTCTTGTTGCAATTTTGCTCTAGGTGCCCAACTTGCTTGCATCTATAGCAAAACCGACCATTGCTCTTCACAAAGCTAGGCTTTGGAGTTGCAAAGGCCGACTTGCCCTTCTTGGGGTTATAGCCCAATCCCTCTTTGTTAAGAGAGAACCTTTGGCTACCCAAGCACTTTAGCAAGTGAGCCTCACCACCATAGGCTTTGCCTAAGGCATGAGTGAGCTCATCCACCTCCTTCTTGAGGGTCTCATTCTCTACCATTAGTGTAGCATCACAAGTGAAGCCATCACTAGTAGTGGAGATAGAGTCGGTGGTGGTGGTGGATGATGTGCTACAAGAAGGGTTAGCATTTGTCATGATGATAGGTTGATAAAATGACTCATCAATGATGTCACAAGTAAGACCTATATCACATGATGCAATCACCACTTTCTTTGCTTGTTGCCCAAGTAGAAGTGAGTGAGCTTCTTTAAGCTTAGAATGAGCATCACCAAGCTTCTCATGGTCTACCACTAGACTCTCATGAGTGGTCATAAGCTCACCTAGGGCTTTCTCAAGTATTTCTACTTTCATTGAGAGCTTCTTGCACTCCTTTTCCTTGGCAATAGCTATATCTCTAGTTTCTTGCATCAAGTCATATAATTGATCCTTAGTCGGTTCATCATCATCATCAACATTATCAACATCGTGAGCATATTTCATCTCACTATCATCATCACTATCATCATATTGTACCTTTGTTTGCTTGGCCATGAAGCATGATGGTGATGTGGAGAATAATGAAGACTTCTTGTTGATAGCGATGGAAGCCATAGCCTTGTTGCTTGAATCTTCATCTTCATCATCATTGTCACTCTCCCAAGTGACCACAAATGCACCATTCTTGCCCTTCTTGAGTGTCATCTTGGCCTCATGCTTCTTCTTCTCAAACTTGCCCTTGTTGTAGTTCTTCTTCTTCTCATATGGGCATTCGGCTTGTAGATGCTCGGTGCTATCACAATTGAAGCACTTTCTTGGTTGATCTTGCTTCTTGAAGTTGTTTCTCTTGAAGCCTCTCCTCTTGATGAACATGTGTCCCATCTTCTTCACCACAAGAGCAAGTGCCTCATCATCAATCTCAAAGTCACCATCTTCCTCATTGGTTTCTTCTTCTTCAAGGATTGGTGCTTTGCCCTTGGAGGATGTGGCTTGGAATGCCACGGTCTTCTTCTTCTTCTCCTCTTCTACCTTCTCATCATCTTGATCAAATTTGTCATATGTCAAGACTTCACCAAGCAAATCATTTGGCTTCTTAGCTTCAAGCCCATCTCTTTGTAGCATAAGCTTCAACATCTTGAAGCTCCTCGGCAAGCAAAATCAAGAACTTGTGACAAAAATCTTCATCTTTTGTCTTGTGCCCCAAACTCTTGAGATCATTTACAATGACTTGTAAGCGATGAAACATTTCAATGATTGTTTCATCCTCTTTCTTCTTGAAGTTCTCGAACTCACTCTTGAGTCCATATAGCTTGGCACTCTTCACAACCTTGGTGCCCTCATAGGTCTCACCCAACCTAGTCCACACTTCACTTGCAAGTTCCAAATCCTTGATCCCCTCAAACACCTTTGTATCAATGCCATTGTATAGGGTGTTGAGAGCCATTCTATTGCAAGTGATGTTGGCTCTATCTTCATCGGTGAGATGATCATTATCAAGAATAGCATAGTCATGCAATGTAACTTGCAAGACCCTCTCTTGTATTGAACCAAGATACATGATCATCTTTCTCTTCCAATGATCAAAAGAACTAACTCCATCAAACATAGGCGGTTTGCCCCCAACATGGTTGAACACAATTTAAGCCATCTTAACACCGTAGGATGTTAAGCCTTGCACTAAAACGGTGACCTCGGCTCGATACCACTTGTAAGGTCCTAGATGGCTAGAGGGGGTGAATAGCCTATAAAAATTTCTACAAACTCACTAAGCAAACTTCGTTAGATACACAAATGGCGGAAAGCAAGTTATGCTTAGCCTACTAGATGTTGCAAGCCTCCTATCCAAGCAATTCTAGTAGGTGATCACTAGTACACACAAAAGCTACCACTAGTGATCAAGAGTTCTACCCACGGGATTTAGTCTACACAAGAAGTGGTTCCCGACCGACCACGCAAGCAATTCTACTTTGCAAGAATGTAATCAAAGTAATACAAGAGAGGATGAGACTTGTTATACCGACGCGTCGAGTCGAGGTTGCCAATCACCAAGAGAATGAGCAATCGATCACAATCGGCAACACACAATCGATGACAACCAATCACCGGAGACAAGGATGAACATAATTGTTTTTGTTCACCCGGTGTTCACTTGGGCACCGCCAAGCTACGTCACCGGTTGTGTCGACCAACACCTAGATGGTTCCTCGGTGTGACCCTCAAGTCACTAGCCCCTCAAGGCTCGCCCCGCAAGACACCGCAAGACACCACTCTCAAGCGAGGTACTCAACGACACGCGCAATCCACTAGGATGCTCTTCGTGATCCCCACGAGGTGAGCTCAAACCTCTCACAATCAACCGGAGGTGGCCAAGAACAAACACCTTCTCTTGCCAACGCCTCCAACTTCCTCCAAGCCGGCTAGGAGCGGTACTCTCCAAGAGTAACAAGAAATCCACCGGTGTCGGTGTTTCGTACCCCGGGGGGTATAACACCAACGAGTAAATTTCTGTTGCGTGCTCCCTAATCCGGATGGTGATGCAAGATGGACACAAGCGTTTATCCTGGTTCAGGCAAGGAATGCCCTACGTCCAGCGAGAGGAGTGAGTTTCGTGTTATCTTGCACCGGGGTGCTCGTACCGGGGTGAATACAAGCGAGTCCTGAGACTTAACGTGCGTGTGTGGGTGTGTCGTGAGTGAAGGCACAAAGTGTTGTCGTCCTCTCCCTCCCCAAAAAAAACCCCCCTAAACTAGGCCCTGGCGTCCCCTTTTATAGGCCAAGAGGAGGCTCAGGAGTACAGAGTAGATAGGGCTGTCGTTGCGTGACGTCGAGCTACATACGCCGTGTCAAGTCGTCGAGGCCGTAGACGCTTCGCTTGGTCGGGCTCGAGCCCGTAGCAAGATGGTCGGTGATGGCCCGCTTGTCCTCTTCGGTCGTGGGGCGACGTAATCGAGGCATGGCGTGGGCGTAGTCGAGCACATGCGTCCGGGAACCCCGCGGTAAGGTCATCGAGGTGGGATAGACGGAACGCCGTGCGCTCCATGCCGAAGTCGCGTCCGCCGTCACTCCTCGAGTGGTTGGAGGCCGCCTCGAGAGGACCGTGGTCCGGCGATGGGACAATACGACGTAGTTGGTGGCATGGACGGTGTTCGAAGAGAAGCGCCGCACGTGGCACGGTGCACGGTATGGCCCCGCGGTGGCTCGAGTCGTTTGACCGGGCGCCCTCGAGTCCCAAGATCGAGCCGCCGCGCCGTTTGGACAAGATGCCTTCTCGGACCTCATGGGTCTTCCGCACGAGAGTTGGCGGAAAGGTGATATTGATAGTTCGGTCTTAGCGGGCGGGCGCAATGTGGCTTCTATCGTCCCGGAATCCGGGGACGGGCCGTGTAATGATAGGTTTGACCGGCGCATGTCCCGTCGTTATGGGTTACGTAGCCATGATGTTAGGCGGAGTGGATGATATGTGATACCGTTCAAGTCCCGAAGCCACGTGCGGATAGGGATGGGCAATGATTGTAGGCCCGCTCGAGCGGCGCCCGCTCGAGCGTTCTCCGTCCCCGCTCGAGCGGGCCGCCGCTCGAGCGGTTTCCGTTTCGTCGTCTCGAGCGGCCGTTCGCTCGAGCGGTTTCCGTATTTCCCCTCGTCGAGCGGGTGAGCGGTTGCTGCTCGAGTTTGGGAGTTTCGAGGCCTTGCGGGCACGTACCGGGCCGGCCCGGTGTGAGGCGGATTGGGGTTTCTCTGGTTAATTCTTGGGAGATTTAGAGGTAGGATGGGTTGGGTTATTTTCCTCTAACGTACTGATTTAGGACCCCCTAATCTAGGTACCCGACAAGGTAGCCCCGAGCCCTTGTTTGATTGTGAAACTTTAAACAAGGGATCATGTAGTGGAGTTGAAGTACCTAGAGTTGGGATTATTGTCGGTATTTCGAGAAGTCATTTTGTTCTTTTCTCCGTGGGGGGCGCGCGAGCGTCCCCCGCGGGGGTAGCCCCCGAGGCCCCAGAGGAGTGAGGCATTCCTCTGGGGGCTTTGAGATGAACGGTCTTGGGCAAGAAAGTTATTAACTGGAGTCGTAGCATCTCGAGGCAGAAGATTTCTGTTCAATTGTTCGAGCCTCCGAGTTCTTCCCGCTCCTCCCGTGTCGAGGGAGGTGGTTTGTGTGACTCGAGCCCCCGAGCCCCGAATGGCCGAGCTGGAGTCGTGATCCAGTTCGTTGGATCTCTTGGATCAGATCCAAGTGGTGAGAGGTCTAACACTACTCGCGACCGAGCGAGCGCCATGCCTCCCCGTGAGCCGATGGCGGGTAGTCCAAGTGAGAGCTCGTCTCCTTTCGAGGGGAGACGGCCGTGGCCGGGGGCGCTCTCATTAGAGCAGGCGCTTAGTTTCCGCAGGACCGGCCCCGTTCGAGGGGACCGGCGGCTCGAGTGCCTCCGTCGGCGGGATCTCTTGGAAACCTAGTGCCCCGCCTTGGACACGCCATCCGGGTTCGAGGGTTCGTTCTCGAGCGTAACCTTTCGAGGGTTCCTTCCCATAGGCGCCCGACTCGGGTGCTCGAGGGCGGCCGTTCGAACCCGTCCGTGGGTCGCCTCCGCTCCTCGAGACTTGTTTGTGGGACCGGGTCCCCGGGTTTCTTACCGTGTAAGGGACCGTCTGTCGAGACGTCCCGTCATCGCGCCCATTTGATGCGCGTTTGTCCGTTGCAAGCGGCGCGCCTTTTTAGGCGGAAACCGGCGCATCGCGGCGATCGTGGCTTGGCGACGGTTCCGCTCCACCTTGCGTCGTGTGCGCCTAAAAAGTAGGTGACGGTTTGCCAGGGCATTTAATGCGGTTACCGTTTTTCGTCGAGTCCGCCGGGTGCGCGCGGCCGTTGGATGGCGTAATCTGGGCCGTTGAACGTGGTTCACGCGGATCATCTTGGGCTCTATAAATATAGAGGAGCAGGCTCCCGGTTCTTCTTCCCCGCAATCTTGCCTTCCTCGCCGCCTATGCCAGTAGTTGCGCTCGTCGTAGATTCAATCTGCTTCTTTGCCGCGCATTCTTCGCAATTGCCGCCGCCGCCGGTGACCGTCGCGCCGTTCTCACCCGAGCGTACATTCTCTGCGCCACCGCTCCTAGCGCCACCGCTGCCTACGCTGCGCCGCCGCCGTCGTTTTCCCCGTTCTGCTTCCGTTACCGCCATGGGGAGGACATCCAAGAAGACGGGTCAGAGCTCCGGCCAGGGCACCGGCGGCAAGGGCAAGGGCAAGGGCGCCGCCAAGCCTTCCGTGCCGGTGGTGATGGCCGACGCGCGCTCCCATGGCCTCGGTCCACGGTGACCGAGGGGATCTTGCTCAACCCGGTGAACGGCGGGTTACTTCCCGCCCAATCCGGCCGGAGGGCCGCCGGAGTGGAGGGTGCCGAACGTCAACGACCTTGAGCCCAACCCCCGCGGGGCTATGTCCCGAGCTTCATCGGTTCCACCGGCGGGGGCTTGGGGCGCGGCCGAGCCGCTTTATGCGGGCGCTCCCCATCATTTTGGGGTCGAGCTCCGATTTCAACCCCAACTCCATCTCGCTCGCGGCTACCTATGCCGCCGTGTGCGAGGATATTTGGGGATGGCGCCGCAGTGGGATTTGTTTACCCACGTCTTCAAGGCGACGCTCTTCACCAAGGCGGTGAAGAACAAAAAGGCCGTCGACGACGCCGTCGGTGACGCCGATGATGAGGAGGAGGGGAGGAGAACGAGGAGGAGAATGAGGAGGAAACGGAGGAGGAGGAGGAAGAGGAGAAGGCGGTGCGCGGAAGATCCGCCGCTATGTTCGAGCGGGTTCCTCGCTCGCTCGGCCGAAGAGGAAGGACTGCCGGTTGCCCGGTACGTGGTCGTCGAACAATGCCAACCGGGATCGAGAATGGTTCTACCTCCGCAACGAGGGGGCCTTTTCCCGGAGTACACCGGCGCGTGCTCACCGAGCCCGGCTTCACCGGGCGCACGGCCGCCCGGCGGCACGCCGGCCACGCCTAGACCCCGCTCGACGCCATTGCAAGCCTCCGCAACAAGAGGTCCGGCAACTTCTTCTTCAACATCTCGCACGTGGTCGCCGAGTTCCACGGCCGTCGGGTGCTTCCGCTCGGCCGAGCGCCCGCTCCGGATCGACCCGGATGACGGAGGACGCCGATCCTATGGCGCTCGAGGCCGCAGGATGTCGACGAGCCCTCCCGGTCCGCCATGATCGTGGCCGGGTGCGCGACGCGATTAACGCGGGGAGGAACTTCAACGAGGACCAAGTCGGCATCTTCCGCATGCGCCGGAGCACAACTCTGCTTGGGCTATGTAAGTTCTCTCGAGACCGTCTCTTTGTCGTATTCTTTGCTCGAGCGGCCTTTATTGAGATCTTTTTCTTTTCGAACATCATCGACCACGCGGAGTCAAGGCCTCCGGTGAAGGAGGACGCGCCCGACCGCGAGGTAAGACGCTTGAGGGGTGAGCGAGCACATACCGCCGTGGTCTCGAGAAGGGAGGAGAAGGCGCAGAAAGCCCTTGCGCTAGAGGAGAAGCAAAAGCGTCAGGCTAGGCGCCGCCGGGAACGTGAAATACGCCTGGCGGCAGACCCGACCGACTGGACCCCCAGTCTCGAGTCGTCTGACGAGGACGAGGGGGAGGACGATGACGACGATGATGATGAAGCGGCCGACACGGTGGTGACGCGTCGTCGTCGCTCGAGCCTCGACGCTTGCCCGCTCTCGCGTGCGGAGCCGACGTTGGCGCCGGAGGCCTTCGCGCGACGACTCGTCGCTTGTTCGAGCGGGTCGCGGGGAGGGGTCGTCGAGCCGCAGCCGCTCGAGCGCGTCGCCGGCCCCGCCAGGCAACGGGGTGGGGCTTCTCGGCACTCTAGCCGCCGTACCCGCTCGTCGTCGCCGCGCTCAAGCGGGCGGCGGGAGGAGTCGCCCGTCCCTCTAGCCATGGCGGTCGGGCGATGTCTCCGGCGCGGCGGGCGCGTCTCCGACGCGGCGGGAATCCTCCTCCCGCCACCGCCCTTCTTCATCGGCGCGCACACCCGGCAGCAGGAGGCTGCGAATGTGCGCTCTTCAAGTCCTGCGCAGCCCGTCGAGCAGCGCCGGCCTCCCTCTAGCGACCGTCGGGCTGAGCGATCCTCAACCGGCAGGTCCCAGGGCCCCGTGAGGGACACTGTACCTGCGCCGGTCAAGGAGTCGGCTCTGGTCTCGAAGCCCCCGAGCGGCACGGGTGGTGGGCTCGAGATCCCCAAGCCCTCGAGTGATTCGAGGGGAGCGCCCGTGGCCCGGAAGCCCCGAGCGCTTCGAGCAAGCCGACCGGTTCGACCGGTGCTTTGTCTCGTCTCGCGGGGTAAGTCTTTGGTCGACCCACCCTTTATTCCGCTTTTTTTTTTTTTTTTTTTTGTTGTCGGTGTGCGAATGCTCGGTCATAATGATTTTTTGTTTTTCTCTTTCTTCCGGACTAAGCGTTCCCTTCGGACGTTGGCGCCCCTCCCCTCCATGGTGCCCGTTAAGAGGCCGAGGAGCGTGGGTGGATCGAGCGGCACCCCGTCGATGCCGGTGGAGTGACTCTCCCTCCCTCTACTCCCATTTGGTTAGAGCGGGCCAAGGATGCACTTAGGCGTGGGAGGCCGACGGCCACCGCGTCTCGTGCGAGTGCGGGCCGTGACCAAGGCCACGGGGGAGGAGAGCGCCACCACCGCCACGGCCCCGACTACCCTTCCGCTCGAGACCCCGACGTCGTCAGGCGCGCTGGGTGACGCGGCGGCGGGCGACCAAGGGGCGATGGCGCCAGAGCCGGCGGCCTTTATCCCGGCGACGAGGCCGGATCGGAGCGCGCGGCCGTCACGCTTTGAGGATGATGAGTCCGAGCTCGGGCGCCAAGTCTTCCCGCGGTCGGCTGCGCCGGCTCGAGGAGGAGCACAGGAGACGGGAGGAGGAGGAGACGCCGCGCCCGCCGACGGCCGGTGGGAGACGGGCGATGCGGGGGCGGGCCCGGTGTCCGAGCCTCGGCGAGCCGGGCCTCAACCCTCCTCGGATATGGAGGCCGAGTCCTCGCCGGCATCGGGCCGAGGAGGGGGACGCCCAAGCCGCCGCCGAGAGGGTGCGCTCGAGGAGCACCCCGCCGTCATGCAAGAGGAGGAGAGGGCGGAGGAGCCGGGTGGAGCGACGGGCGGGGCCGGCGGCGCAGCCCGCCGCCGCAGCGCCGAGGAACGTCGCCCGCAGTGGAGGAGCGGCCGAGCCGGAGGAGCGCGGGCCGCAAAGCGGGGCGAGCGACGGAGCGGCTCACCGCTACGGCAGCGACGAGCGCGTCGGGCGACGAGCGGGAGCGCCATCTCGCAGCCATATCGAGCGCCGCCGCAACCTCCACAACCGGCTGGGAGTTGGTGCCCTACCTCGTGCCCGACTCGGAAACGGGCGAGGTGAGGTTCGAGGCCATGACCGACGCCGACCAATGGGAGGAAGCCCAAAGGAAACAAAGGCGGCGGCGGCCATTATCGATGCCACATGCGGGCGGTCGGTCTCGGGCCCACCGAGCCCACCGATGTTTCCATCGAGGAGCGGAGGCGGGTCGAGGCGCGGTGCTTGCCCGGGAGGCGTCTTCCTCCTGGAGCCAGCCGCAACGCCTGACATCTTTGGCGGAGCGGGTGGTAACGGCGGGCGTTGATTTGGAGGCGGTGAGGAGACTCCACTCCTCCGTCGATAAGGAGATGCGGGAGGAGTTCCCCATATGGCAAAGGCCGCCGCCGGTGCTCCCCGACCACGTTGACCACGAGGCTCCTCCGATCGTGATGAACGACCGAAAGGAGCTCGAGGCGTATACGGAGGCCGAGGAACGTCGGCAATGGCTTGAGAACGCTTTGAAGACCGCCCGTCGCTCGTTTCGAGGACATGCCCCGGCTTCTTTCGTGAGTACCTCTCATTGCCCTTTTTGGTTTATCGTGATTATGACCTAATGTTTCCCCTTCATGGTTCAGACGACGCAAAGCCGCTCATATGTCAAATCGACACACATCCTCGCTACCCAAGAGAGCGAGCACGAGATCCGACGATACGTGCGGATGGGGCAGGAGGCCGAGGGCGAGCGGCACCGCTTTGCTCGGCTTCTTCGAGAGGCCAACGCCGCCTTGGTCGCCGCCAAAGAGGACGCCAAGAAAGCCCAAGACGAGCTCGCTCGAGTGGCGCAGAGGCCGGCGCGCGCAAGCAGCCAGGGCGAGAAGCTTGCTCAAGCCGCGCAGAGGCCGAGACGCTCGTGGGAAGTTCGCGCAGCTTGCATGCGGCTTTCGAGCGGCTCAAGAAGGATGCGGCCCGCGGCTTTGCGGGGCTACAAGGCCAAGTGCCGGGACATGGAGCAGCCGGAAAGGAGAAGGCCGGCGTCCGAGGCTTATGTGAAGGAGCTGCGCAGCAACGGTCACCCGGGTGGCCGCCGAAAAGAGGCCCTTGCTAGCGCGCTTGAAGCGGAGAAAGAGCGGGCCGGCGGTCTCCGACGGAAGCGGTAAATCTCCGCTTAGAGATGACGACGAAGGACCTTGCCATCCAGGGGTGCCGGCGGGGCTTATGAGGAGCCGCGCGTGGAGAAACACGACGTCGAGCGCGTCCTCCGCAGAAAAGAGGGTGAACTTACGCGGGCGCTCGATCGTGAGCAAAGGCTCTCGACCCGCCGACCGGTGAGTGCTCGAGTCTTTTAGTCCTTTTTTGTGCGTGACTTATACGGGTTGCTCGAGTACCCGATGAAGTACTTGATTCTTGTCATCTTTTTCGGGTTTGGAGGCGGACTCGGCGGGCGCGCGTGAGGACGCAAGGCTGACCCGGGTGTTGCTTGATGGCGAGGTTTCGTCCAAGGCCCGCATCACGGCGCCATCGACACCCTCGCGCCAACCGGGGCTTCGCGCCCGTGGTGGACGTCGAGGGGCCGACGCGGCCGTGGGTACGCCAACCGAGTCGTCGAGTTCGGCGCTTCTCTCGCGGGGCCGTGTCCGGGACGCCCTCATCTTTGCTTTGCGCGCGGACGATGGCCATCTTCTACTCGGGATTCGCCGTCTCGAGGGGAGGAGGCCCGTGCGGGATGGAGGCCGTAGCGAGCGGCTTTGCTTACGTCGAGGGCGAGCAAGAAGGAGGGGTCAACCCCGGATCGAGCAGCTCAAGGCCGAGGCGGAGGAGCCGGCGCACGTCTTGGAGATGATCTCGCTGCGAGAAGTCCTCCCGCTGTCGTTGAGTAGTTCTAGCCGGCCTGCGAGCCGAAATCCGGGCAACAAGGCCCTTGTAAGAAAAATATTCCGGTCGTGGAATGGCCTAAGTGGCCTAAAAATCTTGACGCTTATAACTTGAATCGTTATGCTCGGTTTTTCTTTGCGCTCGACATCATTGTCCACTTCCCCGCCTTTACTTTGTTTTAGCCGAGTGTTGGCGCCGTGCTCGAACCGCTCGAGAGGGGATGAGTTGGGGTTCCGTAGCTCGGAAGCGTGGGAAGCCTTCGCTCGATCGCCCGGCTCGATGAGCTCGAGGTGACACAAACACTTAGCTTACGAAAAATTTCGAGGCGAGGAAGGGAAAAATTACGCCGAGCATCGTTTTCGAAAAAACTAGGTGCATTTTTTCAAGGACTTCGGGGGGTTACCCCCGGTCTAGCCCCGAGGGGCTTGACTTTGTGGAAACAAAGTCGAGCCCACCTTGCGTATGAACAAAAAGTAAGAAACCGACTTATTTATTCATACGAACGGTATAATTTAAACGAAATATGTACAAGGCATCGAGGCCTAGGGGAAAAAGCGACGTAGCCGTTCGATGTTCCACGCGTTGGTGAGGGTCGAGCCTTTTCCGTCGGCTAACTTGTACGTCCCGGTTTCAACACCTTGACCACGATGAACGGACCTTCCCAAGGAGGAGTGAGTTTGTGGCGCCCTTGTTATCTTGGCGTCGACGGAGCACGAGGTCGCCGACGTTGAAATCCCTTCGCGCACGTTCTTCTCGTGGTACCGCCGTAGCCTCGGCGATAGCGCGCAGTGTAGGAGCGCCGTGTCTCGAGCCTCCTCTGTTTGGTCGATGGCGTTTGCTAGCCTCTCCCGATTAGTTTGCTCATTGTAGGCCTTGAGTCGAGGGACCCGTACTCGAGGTCGGTGGGGAGGACGGCCTCGACCCATAGACCAAAAAGAACGGGCGAACCCCGTGGCTCGACTTTCGGTCGTCCGCGAGACTCCATAGGACAGATGGGAGTTCAAATACCCACTTGTTGCCGTGTTTGTTCAAGCGTTTGAAGATTCTTGGCTTTAGTCCTTGCAAGATCATGCCATTTGCGCGCTCGACTTGGCCGTTAGTTCGAGGATAGGCGATCGCGACCGGTTCACACGGATGTGATTCCGATCGCAGAAGTCCAAGAACCTTTGCCCGTGAACCGGGTGCCATTGTCGATAATGATAACGTTAGGGACTCCAAAGCGATGGATGATGTCGGTGAAGAACTCGACCGCTCGCTCCGAGCGGATGTTAGTGATGGGCTTGGCCTCGATCCACTTGGTGAACTTATCGATAGCTACGAGTAAGTGGGTGTGGCCTCCCGTTGTCTTTTTGAGGGGTCCGACTAGATCGAGCCCCCAGACCGCAAACGGCCACGTGAGGGGGATCATCTGGAGTGCGTGTGCTGGAAGATGCGTTTGTTTGGCGTAGAATTGGCATCCCTCACACGCTCGAACCGGCTTGGTGGCATCGGCAACGGCGGTGGGCCGCAAAAGCCCCGGCGGAATGCGTTCCCGACAAGGGTTCTTGGTGCGCATGGTGGCCACAAGCCCCGAGTGCATGTCTCGGAGCGCTTCCCCGCCTTCCTCGATCGAGATGCACCGTTGGAGTACGCCACCGGGCTCCGGCGATAGAGCTCTCTCGTTGTCTCCGTAAAGGACGTAAGTTTTGGCTCGACGAGCTAGCCGTCTTGCCTCCGTTCGATCCTCACAGGAGTTCTCCTCGAGTGAGGTACTCGAGGAACGGTGCACGCCAATCGGGTGGCGGGCTTGCGTCTTGGTCTATCTCCATGATCGTGGCCCCGTCGAGGGGGCATGGTTGTGGGAGCCGGTTCGGCATGCCGGTCCCGTCCCGGCCCCGAGTCCCATCTCACGGACGGCTCGTGAAGATCTTTCGAGAAGACGTTAGGGGGGAGCGGTGCTCGAGTTGACGCGATCTTGGCTAGCTCATCCGCCGCTTCATTGAAGCGTCTCGGAATATGGTTGAGCTCGAGGCCATGAAAGTTTGCTTCCAATTTGCGCACCTCATTGCAATATGCTTCCATCTTTTCGTCGTGGCAGCTCGAGGCTTTCATCACCTGGTGGATGACCAGTTGTGAGTCGCCTCGAGCGTCGAGGCGTCGAATCCCGAGCTCGATGGCGATACGCAACCCAGTAACGAGCGCCTCATATTCTGCCATGTTGTTCGAGGCGGCAAAGTGGATGCGCAAAGACGTAGCGTATGTGCTCTCCAAGTGGTGAGATGAAGAGTAGGCCCGCGCCGCTCCTCGTTTTCATGAGCGACCCGTCGAAATACATGATCCACAGTTCGGCTTGAATCAGACGGGGGAGTTGGACGTCGGTCCATTCTGCCACAAAGTCGGCCAAAGCACTTGGGATTTGATAGCTTTTCGTGGGGCATAAGTGATGGCCTCGCCCATGAGCTCGACCGACCACTTAGCGATTCGACCCACTACTTCCCTGGTTCGAATGATTTCCCGAGCGGGAACGATGACACTACATCACCGGGTGGCTAAGGAAGTAGTGCTTTGGAGTTTTCGTCGCGTGATCACGATCGAGTAGAGCAACTTTTGGATATGAGGGTATCGGATTTTGGCGTCTGAGAGCACCTCGCTGATGAAATACACCGGCCGCTGGACAGGGAGCGCATGTCCTTCTTCCTGCCTCTCGACCACTATGACCGTGCTGACCACCTGAGTAGTTGCGGCAACATAGAGGAGGAGGGACTCGGCGGGTTCATCATCTCGAGCTGGTCGAGGTGGCACGAGTACAGGGGGAGATGTGAGCATGCTCTTCAGCTTTGAGAGGGCCTCTTCTGCTTCAGGCGTCCACGCAAAGTGCTCAGCTTTTCTGAGGAGCCGGTATAGGGGTAAGGCTTTCTCTCCTAAACGCGCAATGAACCGACTGAGCGCAGCTAGGCACCCAGTGATCTTTTGCACCCCTTTCAGGTCTTTGATCGGCCCCATTCTCATGATGGCCGCGACCTTCTCGGGTTGGCCTCGATGCCGCGCCGGGAGACAATATACCCTAACAACATGCCTCGAGGCACGCCAAAAACACACTTCTCGGGATTCGGTTTGATGTTTCTAGCCCGGAGGCATTCAAACGTCAATCCGAGGTCCTCGATAAGGTTTTCTACCTTTCGAGTCTTGACAACGATGTCGTCGACGTAGGCCTCGACGGTCTCTCCAATGTGTTTCTCGAAAACACGGAGCATGCAAATTGCCGATATGTTGCCCCGGCGTTTCGAAGGCCGAAAGGCATCGTGACATAACAATACATGCCCATGGGGGTGATGAATGAAGTCGCGAGCTGGTCGGACCCCTTCATTTTGATTTGGTGATAGCCGAGTAAGCGTCGAGAAAAGAAAGTACTTCACAACCCGCAAAGTGGAATCGACAATCCGATCTATTCGAGGTAAGGGGAACGGAACTTTGGGACATGCTTTATTTAAACCAAGTGTAATCTACACACATCCTCATTTTCCCGTTCTTTTTCTCTACTAATACGGGATTAGCTAACCACTCGATGATGTACCTCCTTGATGAATCCGGCCTTCTCGAGCTTCTCAACCTCCTCGCGGATGATCCTACGCTTCTCCTCGTCGAAGCGGCGCGGGCGTTGTTTGACAGCCTCGAACCGGACGGATCTCCAAGCGTGCTCGGCGACATCCCTTGGTATGCCGTGCATATCCGAGGGACTCCACGCAAACATGTCGGCGTTTGCGCGGAGAAAGTCGACGAGCACTGCTTCCTATTTGCTGTCGAGGGTGGCGCTGATGGTCAACGTCTTTTCCCCCGAGGAGCTTGGATCGAGCGGAATCTTCTTGGTGCCGTCGGCGGGGTCAAAGTTGCCAGCCTGTCGCTTGGGGGTTGGAGGAGAGGCTCCAGCCGCCATGTGATCGAGCATCATGGCTAGGTCTTCAGATGTTCCCAGCACGTTCATCGCTGATTCCCGTTCTCGACGCACTCCACATCGCAAGTGGTAGGCGTGTTCGTACGTGGAACCGACGGTGATGACTCCTTTCGGTCCCTAAGCATCTTGAGCTTGAGGTAGGCGTAGCTAGGGATCGCCATGAACCTTGTGTAGCACGGTCTGCCCAAGATAGCGTGGTACGTCCCCTCGAAACTGGGTACGTCGAAAGTTAAGACCTCTCGACGAAAGTTCGAGCGTGTCCCAAAGACGACGGGGAGGTCGATGCGGCCGATCGTGAGCGCTTTCTTGCCAGGGACCACCCCGTGGAAGCCCCCGGCGCTCGGCTGGAGATCAGCTCTAGTGAGGCCGAGCAACGTGAGGGTCTCCATGTAGATGATGTTGAGGCTGCTACCTCCATCCATGAGTACCTTGGTGAAGCGGGCGTTGAGGATGATCGGCGCGACGACGAGAGGGTACGAGCGGGATTGGTGACATGGTCGGGATGATCATCACGGTCGAACGTGATGGGAGCATCCGACCCGTCGAGGAATTGAGGCGTGGCGGGTTTCATGGCAAAAACCTCCTGCGCTCGGCCTTCCGCTCTCGGCGTGTCATCTCGGGTGGTTGGGCCGCCGTAGATCATGTAGCACTCGGTGATGGGCGGATACCCACCATCGTCATCGTCGTTGGCCCGATCCTCGCCACCCTTATCCTTCTTGCCATCGTCCTTGTCAATGCCAAATTTCTTGAAGTAACCTCGAAGCATGCGGCGGTCCTCGAGGTTATGTTTGACGGCTCCTTGTGGTATGGGCGGGGCTGTTTTAGCATCTTATCGAAGACGCCCCATCCGGTGGGGGTCTAGGCTTCTTGCGCTCGGCCGCGGCCACCTCGTCTTCCACGACCGCACGCTTGCCTTGCTGGTTGCTCTTCTTCTTCTTCCCATTCTTCTTCTGGGTCTTGCTCGATCCTTCACCGCCCCCGGGGCGGTGCGGGCTTGTTTCCGGCCCCACCAAAGAAGGCTCCCACGGCCTCGTCGCCGGCGGCGTAGTCGGCGACAACGTCCATGAGCTCGTTCACCGTCTTTGGGCGGTTGCGCCCGAGCTCTCGCACGAGCTCTTTGCACGTGGTGCACGAGACAAACGCCGGGATGACGTCGTGGTCCGGGATGTGCGGTAGCTCGGACGCGGCTTGGAGAAACGTCGAGCAAAATCCCGGAGAGATTCCGTGGTATTCTCGCTTGCAATTTCGGAGATCCCACGAGTTGCCGGGTCGGACGTACGTGCCCTTGAAGTTCCCCTCGAAAATCTGGACCAAGTCGGCCCAATCGTGGATCGATGGGGGGAGTTCCTCGAGCCACCGTCGAGCGGTGTCGAGAGAAACGAGCGGGAGTTGGCGTATGATCGCCTTATCCTCTCGTGCTCCTCCCGAGGGCGGCCGGCGGAAGTCGGCCGGCCGAGCTCGGGCTTGGTCTCCCGTTGTACTTGACCACGCTCGTGGGGGTCGAAACGGGTTTGGCAACGGCGTGTTGCGGATAGCTCGGCCGAAGACCCGAGGGCCTCGGTGGTTCGAGAAACCGCCGATCCTCGTCGGCGTCGTAGCGTCCCCTCGATGGGCCTTGTAGCCACGGTCCTCGGCACCCGCAGCCTTGCGTCGTCGGTTGTCGTTGATGTCATGACGCGCATCCGGAGGTGCACGGTTGTCGAGGATGCGTTCTCGAGCGGTGTTCTACCACCTCGAGGGGGTGCCTCCCGGTGGACGGAACCCTCCCGCTCGTGCCGTGGTTGTTCTCGGGGCCGCCTCACGCCGCCTCGAGGCCGAGCTCTCGGCCCGCCGGACGGCGGCGACTTGGAGGAGCCCCCGGATCTCGTCCCGTATCCGTAAGGCGTGGGGATTCGAGGGTGCGGCATGTCCCGCAGCGAAGATAGCCGCCGCAAGTACATTCCGGCTTGCTCGAGGGAAATGGGCTGGCTCGGGTGGCGCTTCGGCCGCCCGTCGTTGACGATGCGGTTGAAGACTTCCGTGCCTTTCCTCGAGCGCCAAGAGCTCGAGGAGGGGGTGGATGGTTCGCTCAAGCGCGCGCTTGAGCAGTTCCGGTTTGCGCGTTCCTCATCCATCTTGGCCTCGATTTCCCCGAGCCGAGCCCATTGTGCTTTGCTTGAGCATCGCCTTCGGTCGTCGATTGTCTTGCGCTCGTGGCGGTGGTCCCCGCGGCTCGATCACCCGCAGGCCTGCGGCCGCCGATGTTCCGACCGCCGGGGTCACCTCGCCCGGTTGGCTGCGGGACGGCCATGGCGGCGTCATCTCGGTCTCGTCATCCGACGGACGTCGTTGTTGAGATGAAAACACTCGCGTGCCGGGTCATAGCACCCCGAGTCCGAGTTATCGGAGTCGGGCTAGCGGCGGACGGCGTCCGGGGCCTCCCGTGCTCTCCTCCTCGATCCGGCGGCGCATATCCCCGACCGTGTTGCGGCGTTGCGAGCCCGTGCTCTGTTAAATCCATGGTTTATCGACGCCGGCCATACAATCTCCAAGTCCATGGTGGCACGCAGGGAGGGGGCCGGGGCTCTCCTCCCCGCGGTCCCATGGCCGATCGGATCTCGCCGGTAATCGTGGTGGCGGCGTTGGTGAGCCCAAACGGAGCCTGCGATGAGCTCGGTAGATCCGTGCGGCGCGGGTTGGGCGACATCGGCCGTGCGCGCGCTCGAGGCGCTACGCCGGGCTCTCTTGACGAGCGCATGGCAAACGTGAAGCTAGGGTCCACGTCAAGGACTCCCCGTCCATGTGGCACCTCCCGCCGTATACTTGGCACCTCGGCCGGGTGCGTTGCGGCATCCGGGCCGGGAGGGCACACGAGCGGGTGCTCAAGGCTACGTGCTTTGCCGGTCGTGATGGCGATCTTTGGTGGCGTCGGCGACGTGGTGGCGAGCCGTGGTGGCGCGCCGGCGCGCGACCCCACCCCACCGGGCCGCGGCGGTGCGATGAGCGTCCGCCCCGGTTCTCCGATCGAGAGTAGAACCATGTCGTGGCCGGGCCGAGCGACACGAACTCTAGGCTCCCGAACCGGATCACCGTAGCGAACGGGAGCGTTGGAACGGGTGATGCCATCCGAAAAATGGCGGGAGTCGGGTAAGAACACGCAGTACCCCTACTCCGGCGCGCCAACCGTCGGTGTTTCGTACCCCGGGGGGTATAACACCAACGAGTAAATTTCTGTTGCGTGCTCCCTAATCCGGATGGTGATGCAAGATGGACACAAGCGTTTATCCTGGTTCAGGCAAGGAATGCCCTACGTCCAGCAGAGGAGTGAGTTTCGTGTTATCTTGCACCGGGGTGCTCGTACCGGGGTGAATACAAGCGAGTCCTGAGACTTAACGTGCGTGTGTGGGTGTGTCGTGAGTGAAGGCACAAAGTGTTGTCGTCCTCTCCCTCCCCAAAAAAAACCCCCCTAAACTAGGCCCTGGCGTCCCCTTTTATAGGCCAAGAGGAGGCTCAGGAGTACGAGTAGATAGGGCCGTCGTTGCGTGACGTCGAGCTACATACGCCGTGTCAAGTCGTCGAGACCGTAGACGCTTCGCTTGGTCGGGCTCGAGCCTCGTAGCGGCATGGTCGGTGATGGCCTGCTTGTCCTCTTCGGTCGTGGGCTGACGTAATCGAGGCATGGCGTGGGCGTAGTCGAGCACATGCGTCCGGGAACCCCGCGGTAAGGTCATCGAGGTGGGATAGACAGAACGCCGTGCGCTCCATGCTGAAGTCGCGTCCGCCGTCACTCCTCGAGTGGTTGGAGGCCGCCTCGAGAGGACCGTGGTCCGGGCGATGGGACAATACGACGTAGTTGGTGGCATGGACGGTGTTCGAAGAGAAGCGCCGCACGTGGCACAGTGCACGGTATGGCCCCGCGGTGGCTCGAGTCGTTTGACCGGGCGCCCTCGAGTCCCAAGATCGGAGCCGCCGCGCGTTTGGACAAGATCTTTGTCTCGGACCTCATGGGTCTTCCGCACGAGAGTTGGCGGAAAGGTGATATTGATAGTTCGGTCTTAGCGGGCGGGCGCAACAAAGGGCTTCTATCGTCCCGGAATCCGGGGACGGGCCGTGTAATGATAGGTTTGACCGGCGCATGTCCCGTCGTTATGGGTTACGTAGCCATGATGTTAGGCGGAGTGGATGATATGTGATACTTGTTCAAGTCCCGAAGCCACGTGCGGATAGGGATGGGCAATGATTGTAGGCCCGCTCGAGCGGGCGCCCGCTGAAGCGTTCTCGTCCCGCTCGGCGGGCGCGCTCGAGCGGTTTCCGTCGTCGTCTCGAGCGGCCGTTCGCTCGAGCGGTTTCCGTATTTCCGTCGAGCGGGTGAGCGGTTGCTGCTCGAGTTTGGGAGTTTCGAGGCCTTGCGGGCTCGTGGTACTGGGCCGGCCCGGTGTGAGGCGGATTGGGGTTTCTCTCGGTTAATTCTTGGGAGATTTAGAGGTAGGATGGGTTGGGTTATTTTCCTCTAACGTACCTGATTTAGGACCCCCTAATCTAGGTACCCGACAACCGGCTAAACCACCCACAAGTGCCACTAGATGCCCTCAAGCAATGCAATGCACTAGGTGATTCACTCAATCTCTCTTAGGATGAACAACCAAGCAAGGGAGATGAGTGGGAGAGAGTCTCTTAGCTCAAAGAATGCACAAGGGATGAGAAATGGCCAAGAGACCTCCCCAAGGGCCGGCCACCTTCTATTTATAACCCCTCAAACAAATGTGACCGTTACCCCCTCGGGAGGCCGAGCAAGACGCGCCGGACGCTGTCGTCGCAAACCGCCGGACGCGTCCGGCGCTTCTTTCGCGCGCGAGCCAAGTCGACCGTTGGCTCCGCATTCAATCTCGTCCCGCCACGTGTGCGTCCGGCGCGCGCGTCCGCGCTCGCCATCGCGCGTCCGGCGCTCGCGTCCGGTTCCGTAGCCGCGCCCGGAACTTTCTGTTCGGCGTCCGGCGCGCGCGGACGCGACACCGCGCGTCCGCCGCCTTTTCGCCCGCCCGGCCCGCGCCATGCCGAGGCTCGGCCTCGCCGGACTCAAGCACGGTGATTTGCCCGCGTCCGCCGCATGCGTCCGCCGCGAGTCCGCCGCTTCGACCATGTCGGCCATCGGCACATGTCAAGACACAATGCGCGGACGCGTCCGGCGCCGCCTTCGGCGCGTCCCGGCGCCTCCGCAGATCTTGCCTTTCGCCGTGTCGTCGATCCAAGTTCTTAGACATGCTATCCAACAAGTACTCCAACTTGATCAACGAGATAGCAAGATTTCAACCAAATTTTGCATCGGCACAATAGAAAATATGCATCCATTTTTCCCGAAAGCGCCGAATCCCGCCTCACGTGCTCGGCGGGAGGAAGAGAGGGACCCAAACCCATCTCTACCCCGCAAACCACGACGCACCAAAACGCCACCTTTGTAAATGTGCCAACACCACCAAGTGTACATCTCCATGTGCTTGTGTGTTAGCTTTTCACAAACATTTCCCAAAGGTTAGGTTAGCTCACTAGGCCCTACATGCAATGCACTTCATGAATTCACCTAGTGGCACCCGTGCGTCGAATAGCCGATAAGACTTCCCCTCTTAATAGTGCGGCTATCGATCCTAAACCACTCACACCCTCTATGGTGTCTTGAGTGCAAAACAAAATGGCCCTATCGGTTATACCTTTGCCTTGAGCCCATTTTGTTCCTCCAAATGATATGAACACTTCACACCATCATGTGACCGTCTCGATCCATCGATCTTGACTTCACTTGCCCTTCACCGTGCATCGGTCCATCGGCGCCTAGTCTTGCCCGAGCTTCACCATCGCATGGTCCTTCACTCCGAAGCCTCGACTAGCCCTTCACCTTCAACACCGGTCCATGGAGCCAAGCATCGTCTCGATCTTCATCTTTGATCACATGACACGTGTCATGCTTCATATTCAATATGCTCATCATGGGGACAACCTTTCTCTAAATCAACCACTTAGATAAACAAGGTTAGTCCTAGGTTTCATCAATTAGCCAAAACC
Organism: Themeda triandra; assembly: GCA_018135685.1. Classification (NCBI taxonomy): domain Eukaryota; kingdom Viridiplantae; phylum Streptophyta; class Magnoliopsida; order Poales; family Poaceae; genus Themeda; species Themeda triandra. The sequence goes on along the minus strand of JAENPR010000007.1, from coordinate 3,181,616 downwards.
AAACTAGGGACTTTCACCTGTTTATATAGCCCTCTAGGATGCACCACAGCCCTCGGATCAAACCGGCCTAAATGGATGATTATTATTCATCCTCAAAGGCGGTGGAACAGGGATCCGCTAGACTTGTTCTGATTGGTTGAGGTCCTGGGGCGGCCGACTTCAAGCCCGGGGCGGCCGCCCCGGCACCGAGCTGGTTCGGGCTCCCGTTTGGTCCAGAGCCTTCTCGAACTTTCCTGATTACAGAATTTTGGTCGGTTCCTGATTATCTCTATGTAAACCTGACATGTGGGCCTTCCTTGGGTATTTTCAGCTGACACCCTGCAGAAACAGACATTCACCAAAACTCGTGGAATTCTATTAGTGTAAGCCCTATGTCTAGAAGGTAATTATGTTTAGGTCCTTTTTCATGTCTAGTTGACGGTAAAAATTGACACTTATCGACCGTCAACAGATGGAGAGAAGGATTCTATGGCTTTTGGGTCTAAAAGTAGATAAACTACACCTACACTTGCTCACTTCGGGCACCGGATCGCACCTGGTCTACCAGGTGATGCCGGCCTGAGGCTCTACGTCGTAGCCGGACGTGGGGGATTACAAGGGACTGACAGGGCTGTCACCACCTACCGCCTACCACCTCAACCGTGGACTACGAAGCAAACGAAGGTAGATTCTAGCCTAGACACCACGTCTATGCTATTAGCTACTACTCTAGCGTCGCGCAGGAACATCCGTCTCTATCGGGAGTCCTCTACTAGAGCAACCGCCACGAGGACGGTCGACGAACCCGCAAACAAGTATAAGCGAAGAATAAATACCGAAAGACTTATTACCAAAGAAAACACGAACACTCACGTAGCGGGAAAACCCGACGAAGTGTAGCGCAGGTGTTCGTTGAGGTACAAGGTTGGGGGAGAGACCGACAAGTCCGGCTCTTCCCCGCTCTTCCCTCACATCTCTCCACTACCAAGCTCTACTAGCTAGCTAGGGCCTAAGCCCATGGAGTGTGGCTCTTTATTCTCTAGGTGTAGTGGCTCTTGATCCTTGGAATGGTGTGTTGAATGAGGAGGAGGGAGCCTCCTTTTATAGGTGGAGAGGAGGGGGCTCTTTGGAAAAGTGCCATCCTCACATGGTAGGTTCAAAACCGACCTCATACGGCGGTTTCGCACCTTCCATTCACAGAAGCACCACCGCCATTCGCATTGGGCTATCGTCATGGGCCACCAGGGCAAATTTGGGCCTGATCGGTGCCCGCGCAGGCGCGCCCGCGCCTGGGGCGCGCGCGCACCAGGTTTGCCTCTGATGGGGCCCATCTTTTAAAGGCACATGGGCCTCGTTGTTTGCTTCGCGTGGCCGGGTGTTTTACTGAAAACGGACTCGGATGAGGGAGTTATGGCCAAAATACTCAACCCCGCTCCTGCAGCCCAAGATGGAGTTGGAGCGAGTTTTGGGCTTCCACTTTTTGGGTTCATGTTTGGCATTTTAGACAATGTTTGAGACTCGAATTATCTGGTAAGTGGGACACCTTCTCATATCATAGTTTTTCTCCAATTCTTGGCTCATTTTAGGTGTATTTCAGTGTTGACCTGCAAAACAAGAATTCTGCGCCACACTGTGGAAATAGTTAGAGTAGAGCCCTATTCTAGGTAAAAATTAGTATTGCCTAGGCTAAAGTTGGCGGGGTTAGAATCGAGTTAAGGACCGCCAACAACTCCCCCACACTTAGCTCTTTGCTCGTCCTCGAGTAAAGGTTGAAGAACTAAGGTGGTTGTATTCTCCCAAGAGCTGGCCTGCATACAGATTATTCCGAGCTTTTTCCTGCATTTGTGAACATTCATGGTGGCTACCAAGTTATCTTATAGCCATTGGGAGGAGGAATAGCTTGAAATCAAGTCAACTCACACTACCCATGCTTTGAGACTTGGGGTTTTAGCATTTTTTCGCAAAGATAGCCTTAGCTCCTCATGTGATACTCTCAAGTCGCTCTTTTTAGGTGGCTAGTCCTATCCAGATATTCTTCATCATCCTACCACTACAAGCTGATATGTGGAGTTTTGGGTATGGATGATGAACAGGTTCTAACATCAAGCCAACTGGACTCATGAAGAGAAGGCCATATCCCTAGATGTGCAAGTGCAAGTGTAGAAATATTTGTGGACTCCTGATCATGTTTCTCTCTTTATGAAGGAATATGCAAGAAGGTATGGACTCAAAAACATCTCTCAAACTTGCTTTATTTCTTCCTTTCTTTCTTTCTCTCTTTTTTCTTTTCTTTTCTTTCTTCTCTCTTTTTTTTCTTTTCTTTTCTTTCTTCTCTCTTTTTTTTTCTTTATCTCAAGACCTTGGAGAAAAAGAACTCCTTATTTACAAACTATGCCTTCTTTTTGTAGGATCTTTCTACTGACAGTCCATACTCTCCTTGGATGAAAGATGGGAGAGAGATGCATGACTTTGTTGGCAGGAGTATTTTGGTGGAAGAGGGAGAAGATGCGGAATATATGTGCTCAATTCTCAGTGTAAGAAATGAGCGTGTTGGTGGAATGGTGGGTGCATATGGTGCGCGTCTCTCAGTGTGAGAGTTGGCATGTTTATTTGGTGGGTGAATGCAATGATCTTGGGGATAAGGCCATCTCTAACAAGAATCTCAAGACTTGACATCGCTAAAAGTAGCTAGAACAGGTTTTTGCACAAGTGTAAGCGTAGATATTTGGCTCTGGTAGGACATAGCACTTATCACATGAGGAGTATTGCTAAAAAGTTTTAAATTTTTGCATAGAAATACCCAAGTCCATTGCACGAGTTGGTAAGCATCATATCATTCTACTATATCTCACCTACCCATAACTTAGATAAAAATATGGGGTTCCTATTGCACAAGTTGTTCACACAATCAAGATCAGCAAGGAATAAAAAGTATGCAACTCGTTCTCAATTGGTGAAAATAGGAGATGGAGTTTTGCAAAGTTTTTAGTTTTATTTAATCAATTTAAACTTCAAAACTTTAGGAGATGCGAGGGTAGAGTTGCACAAACCACCGTTGAAGTTGAAGGAGCTGATGAAAGTCGTTTGCTCTGTCCTTTTGCATGATGAGTTGCTTGATGTTGTGCATTGTGTTTGGGGAGATCTCGAATGTGAGAGTTAGTTATTCTTGAGAGATCTCTCCCACACTTGTTCTTGTACCTGCTTTTATTTTCAAAGAAACAAAAAAAAGAAACAAACATGGGCTCTACCGGTTGGAAAACCATGGAGCCAGATTTTTTTATTGATTTTTTTTCTATATTTGCTCAACCAACTCATAACTCAAACAAGATCAAGATTAAGTTGCAAAGTAAAACAGACCTTGATTAATCTCCATAACAGATTACTTCCTATTGCTTATGGCAACAACTCAAATTCATTAATCAAAATTCAACACCATGCTGAAATTTTGATCAAAGAAGGCAATTTTCACCTAAGCACCATGCTTAATTTAAAAAGCCTATGGATGTATTGTATACGGTCGTATACAAGCACACCCAAACCAGAGCGTATGACATAAACATGAGAAGCAAGAATTTGTATGATCACATGAAGACAAGAGTGAGTAAGAGAGTTGGTGAACTTTTATTACCTTTGCTTTACCTGAGTGTTCTTCCTTACCGACAGCATGTGGATGGAAACTTCATGTGGGCTGCAACGGTGACTTGTTCTCATGAGCTCCACTCAAGTAATTACCAAGACTAGGTCATGTGCACAACTAGTGTGCACGGGCCATGGGCCTTAGTAGTTGCAAAGGTCTAGGAGGGGGAGGCTCTTTTTTTTCATTTTTTTTGTCTCCCTTCTCTCTCTTTTTTTTAATCTTTTTCTTTTTTTCATCATTTTTTAAAGTCTAGGGACCTTCATGTGTCCCCCTTTTTTTTTTTTTAAGTCTAGGGACCTTCATGTGTCCCCAATTTTTTTTTCAAAATCCAGGGACCTTCATGTGTCCCTCTTTTTTTTTTTTTGTGACAAGGCGAGGCTAGCATCAACTCTCTCTCTCTCTCTCTCTTTTTTTTGCTTGACTCTTGGTGTGACCGAACTCGGGATTCTTGCCGTCCTCCCCACACTTGGACTTTTATATAAAAGTCAAGTGTGTTAGGTTAGGGTCTCCTTTTCTTTCTCGGAGTGTGTCCTATCACCCAAGGGCACCGAAATTTATAGTTGATGTAGCTTCATGTTCTCAAGCGTCATATGACCCGTGCCCCTATAACGGTTAGCAACAAGAATACCCGAAGGTGCATACGAACTTGACAACATGCCCTTGCTTTTATTGAAAAGAAAAGTTTCTCATTATAAATATGATAATAATGAAATTAATTATGATGATGAAGATAACAACATTAATAATAATAATAATAATTTTTTTAGATAATCCGGTATCTCCTGGCGTGCTTAAGTTATGGTCTTAAGCTTGACCGTGGGAACTTTCCCTTGTAGCGATCGATGGTGGTGTAGTTCCCAATTTCACTACCATTCCTTGGTCATTTAAGATTAAGCTACAAGGTTAGTGCCATCATACTACTATGAGATTTGCAATGTTTGTGGTAAACATAAGCATCGACAACCATCCTCTTAAATAGTTTGACAGCAGGAATGAAGAGGTGGTTGTGATTCTCGTATGAGTACGTGGTGCCAAGAGCAACAAATATTGGAGACTCTAAAAAGGAGCATGAATCTTGAGAGGTTTTAAACGAGAAGGTTTCATGCTCAATTGACGAATCCTTCTTGGTCTCTAAATTTGGTGCTCTAGGTTTGTCCATGGCCTGTGAGTTTTTGTTCTCAAAAAATATATCATGTGGGACAAATGTTGATCTTTGATCACTAACGAGATCAACGTTGTGATGGCCGGAGGGACAAATTTTGCATTCGACGAGGAGATGATGAATGTTCGGTTTCACAAGGATGTGAAATGAACGGGGAAATGAACTTTGCCTCCTCGAACAGGTTATGTTTAGGGAGATGCTCCACCAATGGAGTTCCTATGTGAGTGGTGGGAGCAATCTCTCCCAACATTTCATCAAGGCCCCCATTAGATGGTTCTTCTTGAATAAGACTTTCAAGAGGGTGGCCTATGAGAATATCAAACTCGAGGATGGCGTAGACGTAAAAATCTATGTAAACCTCGGCTTCATGAATTACGATTGGCACGGCCCTAGCGATCCCACAACACTCAAAGATGAGTCATGATGGACCTCTAAAGAGTTTATCATTCGGGACTAGAGGGAAATTTCCCAACAGGGTTTCCGCAAGGAATTGTGACATGATATTTGTCCCAACTCGTGGGGTTGTGTAGGGCTTCCATGGAAGTCCTTTTAACGGACAAAGTATGGTTGCGGATGGTGAAAGAATCTGAATTGCTTCAGAAGAACGTTTCACTTCCATCAACCATTCTTTTGATGGTTTTTCGTGAGGGGAGGCTTCCTTAGAATGAAATGTAGAATTTTTGTGCCAGGAAATGTTTGAGGTTTTACCATAATCCTCGAAATTGATAGCGAACTCTGAAGGATAAAACATCCCTCCCTTCAGTGTTCGTGGCTCGGGTGAGGGCTCACTAGTCGAATCTAAGGATGGCAATGGTAAGGATTCGGCTAATGAGGGCTCCTCAAAACTTGACATGCCCTTCTTTTGGAGAGGTTTAGCCTTTACGACAAGAGAAGCATGCTTCTCTAGGAAGTGCTTAACGATTTTCCTCTGTTCCATCATAGTTTTATGTGAAAACGACCCTCCGGCGGCTGTGTCAAGGCATAGGGCTGCATCTATGTCTAGACCCAAACAAAAGAGATGCAATTGCACACTTTCGGGTAAAGACAAGACTGGGTCGGCATGTACTAATGTTGTGAACCTGGCCCAGACTGCACCTATGGATTCCTTCTCGTTCTGCTCGAAGTCAAGGATTGCCCTTGGTAAGGTGGCGATACGAGACATAGGGAAGAATGCAAGATAAAACTTGCCCTTAAGTTCATCCTAGTCTCCATTCGCACTTTGTTCGGCATTAGTGTACCACTGTTTTGCCTCTCCCATAAGGGAGAAGGGAAACAATTTCCACTTAAGAGTTTCTTGTGTCATGCTAGGAATGCTTAGGCATGAACAAATTTCCTCAATATCTCACAAATGGCTAAAAGAGTCTTCATGATCAAGCCCTGAGAAGGGTTGTGCCTGAACCAATGCTTTTAAACTAGGGTGGAGTTCATAGCCAGATGAAACTTTTGGTTTTGAAAAAGATTTTGGCTCATAGAACTCCCCCTTTGAAGCGAAGGATTTTGAATTGGTTTTAGCTTCATGGTGGAACAAGTAAAAGGAATATTTTGTTTTGTAAAAAGAATGAATTGTAAAACAATATATTTTTTATTTTTTAAATAGATACGAGGGCGAGCTAGGTTCGAAGAAAATAGCAAGCGTTCCCCGGCAACGGCGCCAAAAAGTTTGTTGACGTTTCTTAGTGCAATCACCAAAGATAGATAAAAAGTCTATCCACGGCAACGGCGCCAGAAAGCTTGTTGGTATTTCTTAACGTGTGCGAAAGAATCCACAAGCGTACGGAAAGTACCGCCGTAGCTTTCACCCTAAGTATTCGAGTATCGTATTTTCCACGAGGAACGGAGGTATTTCTCCTAGCTAGTACATCCAAGGACAACCCAAGGGTAGAGTTGGTAGGATGGAGAGAAGGATTCTATGGCTTTTGGGTCTAAAAGTATATAAACTACACCTACACTTGCTCACTTCGGGCACCGGATCGCACCTGGTCTGCCAGGTGATGCCGGCCCGAGGCTCTACGTCGTAGCCGGACGTGGGGGATTACAAGGGACGGACAGGGCTGTCACCACCTGCCGCCTACCACCTCAACCGTGGACTACGAAGCAAATGAAGGTAGGTTCTAGCCTAGACACCACGTCTATGCTATTAGCTATTACTCTAGCGTCGCGCAGGAACATCCATCTCTATCGGGAGTCCTCTACTAGAGCAACCGCCACGAGGACGGTCGACGAACCCGCAAACAAGTATAAGCGAAGAATAAATACCGAAATACTTATTACCAAAGAAAACCCGAACACTCACGTAGCGGGAAAACCCGACGAAGTGTAGCGCAGGTGTTCGTTGAGGTACAAGGTTGGGGGAGAGACCGACAAGTCCGGCTCTTCCCTGCTCTTCCCTCACATCTCTCCACTACCAAGCTCTACTAGCTAGCTAGGGCCTAAGCCCATGGAGTGTGGCTCTTTATTCTCTAGGTGTAGTGGCTCTTGATCCTTGGAATGGTGTGTTGAATGAGGAGGGAGCCTCCTTTTATAGGTGGAGAGGAGGGGGCTCTTTGGAAAAGTGCCATCCTCACATGGTAGGTTCAAAACCGACCTCATAGGGTGGTTTCGCACCTTCCATTCACAGAAGCACCACCGCCATTCGCATTGGGCTATCGTCATGGGCCACCAGGGCAAATTTGGGCCTGATCGGTGCCCACGCAGGCGCGCCCGCGCCTGGGGCGCGCGTGCACCAGATTTGGCTCCGATGGGGCCCATCTTTTACAGGCACATGGGCCTTGTCGTTAGCTTCACGTGGCCGGGTGTTTTACTAAAAACGGACTCCGGATGAGGGAGTTATGGCCAAAATACTCAACCCCACTCCTGCAGCCCAAGATGGAGTTGGACCGAGTTTTGGGCTTCCACTTCTTGGGTTCATGTTTGGCATTTTAGACTGTGTTTGAGACCCGAATTATCTGGTAAGTGGGCCACCTTCTCATATCATAGTTTTTCTCCAGTTCTTGGCTCATTTTAGGTGTATTTCAGTGTTGACCTGCAAAACAAGAATTCTGCACCACACTGTGGAAATAGTTAGAGTAGAGCCCTATTCTAGGTGAAAATTAGTATTGCCTAGGCTAAAGTTGGCGGGGTTAGAATCGAGTTAAGAACCGCCAACAACCCCGCTGGAGATCCATGAGGGGCATCACACACTCGGCAACGACTGCCTGAGGTGGAGCCAAGCGCAACATTGGTGGCCGAAGCAAGACCATGATGACGACGCAAGCACTGTAGCATCAATGTCCGAGCTTGATGAGCCAGAGCGACTGTGGAGCGGAAGCTCACGCAAAAGGGACACTTCGCCAGTGCCCAACTCGTGGCAAGGGCACAGCTGGGAACATGGAAATTCTGGGGCGGACTGCGGATGGCGATGTGGGGGCTCGTAGGGTTTTCAACGGAGCCTTTAGGAAGGGGATCACGCCCGCGGACGCCAACTGCGTTGAGAAGCAACACGCTGGAACATTCGTTCTAGAACTCCGATAGCCGCCGGCGGCCGGCAGAAAGACTACGCCTAAGGAAGGTGATGACGTGACCACCACCGTCGTCGGCCCAAGGCCCAAGGCCTGGGAGAGGGTGTTTTCACCCAAATGTCATCGCCCGCAGTTGCACCGCCACGGCGCGCCGTCCGTCAACCTGCTACCCCGGTGGGGAGGACCGGCGCCGTCGCCCCGTGTCACCGTTGCCCGATGCAGCGCTGCAGGCAAGGTGGCTCAGGCTGTCCATCAACCCACCACCGCCGGTGAGGAGGACGAACACCGCCGCCCGCTCGTCGCCGTTTGCTGGAGTGCTGTGCTGCCAACAGGGCAGCACGGACAAGAGTCACCGCCGCCTGCAGTGGCACCACCAGCAGGGAGGCGCAGCCCGGGTGTGCCCGTTCGTCGACCCAACACCACCGTCGGGGAGGATGTGCATCACCACCCGCATCCCCTCGCTCGCCGGAGCGTCACCGACCGTGGCACCGCGGACCGGAGAGGAGCTCGCAACCGTCACAGCCTGACCCGCCGCCGCTGCCAACCCTAACCCTAGCCCCCCCCGCCCCGCCGCCAATCGAACCGGCCGATCCGGCCATGGAGGGCACGGATCCGGCCGCGGAGTGGCGGATCTCGCCGTGGAGGGGCCGGATCGGCCACCCGCCGACCAGCGGCCGCGGCGTTGGAGAGGATGGAGGGGGAAGGAGGGAGAGGGAGAACGGGGGTGCACATGGAGGCGGGGGTGTGGGAGGCGCCTTTTTGGGCCCTCCCCGCTGGCCGGCGAGGAGGAGCGGCGGTGGCCCTACCGGTGCTGGGGAAGAGGCGGGCTAAAAGCGGTGGCCGGGGGCCCTTGGGTCGCCTCCCGGGGGAGACGACGCGAGGGAGACACAGTAGACTCTAATACAAAAATATTGGGGATTTCCTTGTGATCTTGTAAGGGATGTTTTAGGCATGTGGCAAGAATAAATATACCATGAAGTTTTAATCAATCATATATTCATAACCTGGAGTCCTGGAGCTGGGTCGGATCAGTTGCTAGACCATGGGGAATTGAAGTGAAACCCACAACCGCTAGCACTGCAAGCAGCAGTGTAGCAAAGGCACGGAAAGCCGCCATGGCTCCTGCTAGTGATATGAGCGTGCTCGATCGAGCTGCTTGCTTTGCTTGTGCTCTGCGACAATTGCCAGGGCGCCAATTTATAGTTAAGTACTCCTTTTGTTTTAAATGATAAATTCAAAAATCTTGGAGAGTTATCTCAATTTTGACCAAATTTTAGTCAAACTTAATGTGCTTTCTCTCTAAGGTTTTTGGAATGACTTGCAACGCGAGGAGGAGCGGCGGTGGCCCTACCGGTGCTGGGGAAGATGCGGGCTAGAAGCGGTGGCGGGGCCCTCGGGTTGTCTCCCGGGGAGACGACGCGAGGGAGACACGGTAGATTCTAATACAAAAATATTGGAGAATTCCTTGTGATCTTGTAGGGAATGTTTTAGGCTTGTGGCAAGAACAAATATACCAAGAAGTTTTAATCAATCATATATTCATAACCTAGAGTCCTAGAGCTGGGTCGGATCAGTTGCTAGACCACGGGGAACTGAAGTGAAACCCACAACCGCTAGCACTGCAAGCAGCAGTGTAGCAAAGGCACAGAAAGCCGCCATGGCTCTTGCTTGTGATATGAGCGTGCTCGATCGAGCTGCTTGCTTTGCTTGTGCTCTGCAACAATTGCCAGGGGATCAATTTATAGTTAAGTACTCTCTTTGTTTTAAATGATAAATTCAAAAATCTTAGAGAGTTAATGTTAGAATATTAGGCAATTTCCATGTCAATTTAATTCCATAAATTAACAAAATGATGATGACATTTATATAATTATAAATAAAGATCATAGCATCAATCATGTTCAAAAGAACATGAACCATGTGATTAATAATCATGCAAAGCATATCATAATCAAAGACATATAAACATGACATATATTGCATAGCATCAAGATTAAACATGTATATCATGGTTGAAAACAGATTGCATAAGAAACATCTCAACAGAGCTACCGGAACATGCGAGAGAACAACCGACGAAACGTTTTAACAGCCTATTGGAACAGAGATAGATAAAACATATAATAGACAGGCAAGAACAGAGACAATATAAGGGTGGCATGATGTTCGGATCTAGTGAAACATAGCGACAACACATACCGAAGCATCGCATAACAATATTGAAACAGGCATGATCAGAAACGTGAAAACTAAAGAGGAGATGAACAGTTCATACCCCTTCGCTCCCGAAGTCCGTCCATCTTCTAACGCCATGATGAAGACTTGCGAGCCGATCTCTTCTCCGGGATGTAGAGGAAGAAGACGAACTCTTCCCAACGCGAAGAACAGCAACAATGGAGGTTGGGCGCCGCGAAGACGCTCCCCAAAAACCTAATTGCCGACCCCCGTGCAAGGTCTCAATCGGCAGAGGCTCCGGAGGCACCCGCCTCTCGCTTCACCGTGCGCGCGGATCAACGAGATGGGAACTCTCGTTGCCGAGGATTGCGGTTCGGTTGTGTGATCTCACTTTTTGAAGGAAGAGGGCGACACCCTTATGAAGCCCGCGGCCGAAGAGGAAGAGGGAGAGGTTGCGCGGAGCGAAGGGTTAGACGGTAAGTGAAGAGTTTAATTGAGTTGAAACTCCCGGAGTATTAACTCAATTGAAACTCCCGTATGTGGGTGCTAAAAAGTTAACACGTCACGTCACGTCCGTCCGCTCGCTCGCCGCCTGCCCGCCTCGCCTCGCCTCGCCTCGCCACGCCACGCCACGCCCACGGCCACGGCCCGGCCCGGCCCGGCCGGCGGCGGCGGCGGCGCGCGCGCGCGTGTGGCACACCTTGGTCCTTTTCCTTGCTTCTCAAATTAAGTGGAATAATTCTCACAATATAAGTCAAGTCAAGGACCGTTGGACTTCCAATCCGGTACAATTAATATTCTCCACAATTACACACCATAGAGTTTATTTGATTTATTAAATCTAAAATGGGCCTAGCCCATAATAAATCCAACAATCCCCACCAAACTCTAGGGTTTGTAAAAGTAAAGCATCGTAACCACAAACTCTTTGATATACCAGTGTTTCGGTGGAGACCGTTAAGTTGAACATCCACCTAGAGCAAGAGTTTCACCCATTCACAACTCGAACAATGGACTATGCCTTGAATTGACAGTTTTGTGCGAGATGAGATTCACTCAAGTCCTTTATCGATACTTGGGCAGCTAAAGACATTCCCGCTGTTTGAAGCATATAAGTCACACTTCGTGCCTTTCATGAGTATTTAGGGATTACCCAAGTCCCATAGACTCGTGACCAAGATCGACTCATATAGGTGTACTCCTCAAAAGATGTTACGTAGGACAACATCTCACCTCAATAGGCTCTTGGAATACATTAAGGTAAATATACCATCCCGCTTACGAGATAGGAAAGATGTGCATCGAAATGAGTCAAGAAGGGATCTTTCCTCTCGATCTACTACTAGCTTGTTTCACCACTCCAATTCACGGGATCTCCGATCACAAGGAGCAGGTTACCACTAAAGTAGACCTCACGTGGGTCTCATACCCATTTCCCTTGATGCACTTTCTATCACATTGCGTGATTGCACTTTAGTAAACCGATCCGCCCATTATTCGACGTATGGACATAATCCAACGTTATAACTCCGGAGTTTTTCAGCTTTCGACAGATTTTAATCTCCTCTTTACATGCCTTGTGGACTTCATGTTACTCCTTGAACTCGTTTACCTTTGTAATAACGGTCACGTTATCACAGTTCATGGAAATAGCCGGTATTGGTTTCTCAACTACCGGTAAATCCATTAGGAGATCACGTAGCCACTCGGCCTCGGCCCAGCGGTGTCTAATGCTGCGAGTTACGCTTCCATTGTAGACTTCGTTAAGATAGTCTCGCTTGCAAGACTTCCAGAAACAGCGCCACCTCCAAGCAAGAACACATATCCGCTTGTGGCATGAAGCTCATCGATCGAGAGATCCAGTTGGCATCATAATAGCCTTCTAGCACTCGGGGAACCCAAGTATAATGAATACCATAAGTCATAGTACCTTTCGGGTAGCGCAACACTCTCTCTAGAGCACGCCAATGATCATCTCCTGGGTTTGAAACAAACCGACTCGGCTTGCACACAAGATAAGAGATGTCGGCCTAGTTGCACTTGCCAAGTACATCAAAGAGCCAATGATCTCGGGAGTATGTTAATTGATCCCTTGCAATTCTTCTATTCTTTCTCGGAATCATGCTAGGGTCATAAGGTGTGGGAGCGGGATCACGATCACGAAATCAAAGCGACTCAACACCTTTTCCACATAGTGAGATTGTAACAAAGTTACCCCACCATCACCTTCTCGATGAGCTTGATGTTTAGAATGACATCGCTTCTCCCAAATCCTTCATATCAAAATTGCTCGATAGAAGATTCTTCACATCCTCAATGACCTTGAGGTTTGATCTAAAGATCAATATGTCATCAACATAAAGGCATAGCATGACAAACCTCACCCCCACCATGTTTATAATACACACACGAATCCGCCTCATTCACAAGCAAATCCGGTAGTGAGAGTATTATCAAACTTTTCATGCCACCGCTTAGGAGCTTGTTTCGTGCCATACAAAGATTTTAACAAATTACACACCTTGTTCTCTTGACCATCCGCAATGAAACCATCTGGTGATCCATATAGATCTCCTCATCCAACTCTCCATTTAGGAAAGCTGTCTTTACATCCATCGATGAATGATAAGACCATGAGAGGCTGCCACGGCTATCAAAGTACGAATTGTAGTCAATCGAGCCACGGGTGAATAAGTGTCAAAGAAATCTTCCCCTTCTTTCGGGTATATCCTTTGGCCACAAGTCTTGCCTTGTACCTCTCAATGGTACCATCGGGCCTAAGCTTTTTCTTGAAAATCCACTTGCATCCTATAGGTTGACGGCCATAAGGACGGTCCACGACCTCCCATGTTCCATTACCCATAATAGATTCCATCTCACTCCTTCTTCTTCCTTCCATAAGTCGGATCGGGAGAAGAATAGGCCTCTTGTATGGTGGATGGCGTGTCTTCCACAAGGTATACTATAAAATCATCGCCAAAAGTTTTAGCAACTCTTTGCCTCTTACTCTTGCGTGTGACTATAGTATCATCCTCCTCGGGATGTGCAAAGGAGATTCCTCGGCATGATCTATGGGAATAGATAGTTCTTGCTCATTTGAAACTATATTCTCATGATTTGTTTCACTAGGTGTAGACCTCTTTGGAAACTCATTCTCAAAAAATGTAGCGTCTCTTGATTCCATGATAGTATCAACATACATATCGTGGCACATCAGATTTTATAATTAAGAACCTATAACCAACACTATGGAAGGCATAGCCCGAGGAATATACAATCAACGCTTTTAGGCCCTAGCTTACGCTTCTTGTTTATTGGCACATTCACTTTAGCCAAACACCCCCAAGTGCGCAAGTAAGAGAGGTTTAATCTTTTCTTCTCCCATTCCTCGAATGGTGTAATCTCTTTGTTCTTTGTAGGAACTCGTTCGGGACATGACACGCGGTCAAAATTGCCTCACCCCACCATTCCTTGGATAATCCCGCCGTACTCAACATGGCATTTACCAAATCGCTTAGAGTGCGGGTTTTCCTTTCGGCAATCCCATTGGATTGTGGTGAGAATGGAGGTGTCCTCTCATGAACAATTCCATGTTCCACGCAGAACTCATCGAAAACATTAGAGAAATATTCACCTCCTCTATCGGACCTTAAACGTTTTATTTTTCCTCTCAAGTTGGTTTTCAACTTCGGCTTTATAGGACTTAAAATAATTCAGCGCTTCATCTTTTGTTTTTAAGAGGTACACATAGCAAAATCTGGTGGAATCATCTATAAAGGTGAGGAAATATCTTTTGCCGCCTTTCGTCAAAATTCCATTCATCTCACAAAGATCGAATGAACAAGTTCTAGAGGTGCCGCATTCCTCGCCTCAACAGCCTTGTGGGGCTTGCGGGGTTGTTTTGATTCAACACAAACATGGCACTTAGACTTTTTGACTAGGTTAAATTTAGGAATTAAATTGAGGTTTGCTAGCCGTATAAGACAACTATAACTTGCATGACAAAAGCGTGAATGCCACAAATCGGATTCATCGGAAAAATCAACTCGAGTTTCCCAACTTATTACAAACATCATGCAAGGATAGGCGGAATGCACCTCCGCAATCATAACCTTTTCCAACAAAAGTACCATGTTTAGAAACAACACATTTATTCGCCTCAAGAACAACTTTGTAGCCATCTTTACAAAGCATAGATGCGCTAACAAGGTTCTTCTTTATTGAGGGCACATGCTGCACGCTCTTCAATGGCACCGTCTTTCCCGAAGTAAACTTCAGAACGACCGTACCAACACCAAGAACATGAGCACGCGACCCATTTCCCATCAACAAGGCGCCGACCTCCCGACTGGTAAAAAGAGAACAAAGAAATATCAGCACACACATGTATATTTGCACCACTATCCATCCACCACTCGGTGAATTACGACCGAAAGAACAAATGGTAAAGAATTACCATACCCCACTGTTCCATCTCGCGGCCTCCGTAGTGACAACATTTGCTGATTTCTTCTCTCGGATTGAACTTACGATCCGGGCAATCTCTAGCCCAAT
Organism: Themeda triandra; assembly: GCA_018135685.1. Classification (NCBI taxonomy): domain Eukaryota; kingdom Viridiplantae; phylum Streptophyta; class Magnoliopsida; order Poales; family Poaceae; genus Themeda; species Themeda triandra. The sequence goes on along the minus strand of JAENPR010000007.1, from coordinate 3,166,612 downwards.
GTCTGTTCACTCCCACAAACAAAGCAACCTCCCTTGCTTTTGTTGGTGTTGTTCTTCTTCTTAAACTGTGCCGTCGAATGTGGCTTTGGAGAATTCTCTTGCTTGTTTTGTTTCTTCTTCTTGAACTTGTTGACTTTCTTCTCGCACCATATTTGCGTAAGCGGTCTCATCACCTTTCCCTTTGTCCTTTGCCCTTGCCCTCTCCTCAACATCAAGAGTGCCAATGAGCTCCTCAACATTGAACTCCCGCCTCTTATGTTTAAGGGAGGTGGCAAAATCCTTCCAAGAAGGTGGTAACTTGGCGATTATACCGCCGGCCACAAACTTGTCGGGAAGAAGACAAGGGAATAGTTCGAGTTCCTTAGCCAAGTGCTCGAATCTCATGAGCCTGTTCCACTACACAGATCGGTTCTCAACCATCTTGTAGTCATACAAATTGCTCCATGAGGTACACTCACTACCAAAGATCGGTTACTCCAAACTTTCCAACAAGTGCATCCCACAAAGTGCTTTCCCGGTGGGAAGAATGATATAGCTCTTCTCGAAACTTTGCATCCAATGCACTTGCGATCACGCTCCTCTAAAGAGGTTGTCATCAGCCTTAAACTTAGTCCTCTCGCTCCCGGAGACAAGTTTTCGAGCTCGCCCTCGCCGCGTGATAACAAGACATAGCAAATCAACCATAGTTCCATCTTAGCTTTCCAAAGCAAGAAATTCTTTCCATCAAAAGAATCGGGTTTTAATGCAAAGAAGAAAACCTCTCGACGAAAAAAATGCCTATCATTAGGTTTTTGGATTGTTAGAATATTAGGCAATTTCCATGTCAATTTAATTCCATAAATTAACAAAATGATGATGACATTTATATAATTGTAAATAAAGATCATAGCATCAATCATGTTCAAAAGAACATGAACCATGTGATTAATAATCATGCAAAGCATATCATAATCAAAGACATATAAACATGACATATATTGCATAGCATCAAGATTAAACATGTATATCATGGTTGAAAACAGATTGCATAAGAAACATCTCAACAGAGCTACTTTGGAACATGCGAGAGAACAACTGACGAAACATTTTAACAGCCTATTGGAACAGATAGATAAAACATATAATAGACAAAGCAAGAACCGTAGAGACAATATAAGGGCCGGCACGATGTTCTCGGATCTAGTGAAACATAGCGACAACACATGCGAAGCATCGCATAACAAATTTATCGAAACAGCATGATCAGAAACGTGAAAACTAAAGAGGAGATGAACAGTTCATACCCCTTCGCTCCCGAAGTCTGTCCATCTTCTAACGCCATGATGAAGACTTGCAGTAGCCGATCTCTTCTCCAGGATGTAGAGGAAGAAGACGAACTCTTCCCAACGCGAAGAACAGCAACAATGGAGGTTGGGCAGTCGCGAAGACGCTCCCCAAAAACCTAATTGCCGACCCCCCGTGCAAGGTCTCAATCGGCAGAGGCTCCGGAGGCACCTGCCCTCTCGCTTCACCGTGCGCGCGGATCAACGAGATGGGAACTCTCTGTTGCTGCTGAGGATTGCGGTTCTGGTTGTGTGATCTCACTTTTTGAAGGAAGAGGGCGACACCCTTATGAAGCCCGCGGCCAGGAAGAGGAAGAGGGAGAGGTTGCGCAGGAGCTGAAGGGTTAGACGGTAAGTGAAGAGTTTAATTGAGTTGAAACTCCCGGAGTATTAACTCAATTGAAACTCCCGTATGTGGGTGCTAAAAAGTTAACACGTCACGTCCGCCCGCCTCGCCTCGCCACGGCCACGGCCACGGCCACGGCCCGGCCGGCGGCGGCGGCGGCGCGCGCGCGTGTGGCACACCTTGGTCCTTTTCCTTGCTTCTCAAATTAAGTGGAATAATTCTCACAATATAATTCAAGTCAAGGACCGTTGGACTTCCAATCCGGTATAATTAATATTCTCCACAATTACACACCATAGAGTTTATTTGATTTATTAAATCTAAAATGGGCCTAGCCCATAATAAATCCAACAGTTAAAGTATCTCAATTTTGACTAAATTTTAGTCAAACTTAATATGTTTTGACTCTCCAAAGTTTTTGGAATAATGACTTACAATTTAAAACGAATCGAGTACTTCATCCACTAGTCCGTGATTCTCGATACACACATCACTTGTTCACTCAAACCAAACAAGCATGCAGACTCTAGTCAGATACTCAGATCGACGATGTGTATGTATACAAGTTTGAATATATCTAGAGATGAAAAATGCGTATTTATTTTTTAGACAAAGGAAAATAGATATTTATTAAGTAAGTAGCTGTAGAAATTAGTAAACGGACAAGAAATGTGATGTTGAACCGTCGTTAATTAGATGTTGACATAAAAAAAATGCACTCTTACATGCAGCATGCAGGTTCGTCTTCATAGAGCCACATACGGAATGAGTTTAGGGTCCTGTTGCAAAAGTAGAATGCCCAGATAAGCTGCTGGAAATGGCAGTCACTCTATTGATATCTTCACCGGCCATGGATGAAAGTCATTCAATAGATTTATCACTTATTATTCCTTTTTAGTATAAAACCGAAATTTAACAAATGGATGGTAGAAGACGACACATGGCCTCTTCGAATAATAAGCCAAAACAAGCCAATGCACTACAGGTGCACTATAGCGTGAGTACATCTCTACAGTACCTTTTGCATCAACAGCAGCCCTTGCTTTAGTAAAAGAAATTATTCCTTTTTTCCTCTTCTCTTCTTCAAGAAAGAGACTTATCAGCTGTTCTCTGGTCCGAGCTAACTGCACATATCAGCAAAAAGCAGTGTTGTCACTTATCAGTCCGGCCGATCGATGTGTACAGCCGCTGCTTTTCCTTCGGGAATTAGTTACTGATGCAGGATAATGTGAACCGTCAAAAAACCATCATCTGACTCATCTCCATCGTGGAGGTGAGGGGTTCAAGGATACCACCGTAGCAGTAGAACGTTCGTGCTCGTGCTCGTGCACCGTCACAAGTCACAACTCATAAGTTGACACTTCACACCACGTTCACCACTGAGCATGCATGCAGCAGCTAGCGCCAAGCGCCACCATGCCACGGGGTTTCGCCGCGCCTCTCGCGCCATGCTGCAGCCTCGCCACCAGACGCTCAGGTGATGGTGCAAGGTTAAAAAAAAAAAAAAAAAAAAAAAAAAAAAAAAAAAAAAAAAAAAATCGACCCAACCTAGGAGGAACTAGGGGGCTTTTAATTAAGAAGAAAATAGATCCAAATTCGCTCCGACGGGATTCAACCTCGGTGGTAGGTGTAGTCTTGCGTTAGTCACCTGCCAAGTGAGTCAGCTCACTTCCCGGTGATGGTGCAAGGTTATCGGCGACTCCGGCCGTGATCGGCTGGCCTCGCCGGGGTGGCAACGCGGGCGGTCAAACCAACTATAATTTAGAATGGAGGGAGTGTAATTTTTTTTAAAAATAAATTTGTTTTTTTTTCCTACCTTTTAAGCCGTGGCATTGGCTGCCAGCCTGCCAAGCAAAACAAGAGCACTAAAGCTGTTGTAGCATGTAGCTACGATCGATTTGGTTCGACATCGTCCGGTCTCTTTAATTTGCTTCGCATATATACCCTATACTGCAATTGATCTCTCCATCTCAGCCATTTGCGTGTAGCAAGAAGCAATAAGCAGCTAGCCGCTATAGATAGAAACCCCACAGATGTTCTTCCTCCTGCCCGAGCTAAACCGCACGTACAGTACAGATCAGGAAAATTAAAGATAGTACGTACTGTTCACCCACCGGTCCGTGATCTATTCTCGCATCCGGGCCTTGTTGGATGAATCTAAACAAGGCCCCGGATGTTTTACAGCTGTGCGGCTAGCTTTTTCATTAGGAAGGAACAGATTGAGTGCTAAATAGCAGCACTATATGCACTCACAAATTGTTGCGTGTGCAGTGTGTAAGTAGGATTCGGTAGATAGATAAGCATGTCGCGATCTGATCGACTGATCCGATGTGTATTCGGTGAACTTTGCGTCACGTAGTGCTCATCCAGCATGGCACGGTCGGCTTCGTTTAGTTACCATGTTTCCTTCAATTCATATATTGCCATTACTTTCTCTGGGTCTTGGAGGAGAAGACATTTTAGCTTTTTAAACATATATTTTTCCCATACACTTAGATATATATTATTATGTCTTGATATGTAGTACAAATAATATATGTAAAAAAATAAAAAATGTCATATAGTTTAGATGGTTGAGTTGTAAAAGAGCAAATGTATATAAAGAAACCTAAACCAATTAATAATTTAGAACAAATGGATATAAAAAACTATTATTTTCTAAAAAGAGACTTATCATCTACTCCAGTCGTCTGGGCTAATCGCACTTACCAGTCCGTGGGTCGTCAGAGCCTATATCAATCGTTTTTTGTAGCTGCTGCTTTTTCGTCGGGAATTAATGAACTGATGATACCGAATGTCAATTGTGATCTCCATCGTAGCCTCGTAAGGGCGGTTAACACAATAGCACTTCCGTGCGAGTGTGTGACAAACGATCGAAGCTGACAACATTCTGCGTGTGAGATGTGGTACAAAGAGGATAGATAGCTTCGCACGTCACGATTTGTAGGTGTGCTCGCTGAATTTCGCGTCAAACTAAAACAAGTTTTTAATAAAGAAAGGATATAAAAATATTATTATTTTTTTTCCTAAAAAGAGACTTGTCATCAGTTCTCTGGTCGGCGAAGCTAATCGCACTAACCACTTACCTGTTCGTGAGTCAGCTCGCCTGTCAATCGATGTTTATAGCTGCTGCTTTTCCGTGGCAATTAATGGGCGGAACTGATACCGAATGTCAAGTGTGATCTCTCGTAGCCTCGTAGGGGCGGTTAACACAATAGCACTTCCGTGCAAGTGTGACAAACGATCGAAGCTGACAACATTCTCCGTATGAGATGTTGTAAGAGTATATAGCTAGACAGCTACGCGGGTCTAGCTATATGTACCAGTAGCATGTTACGACGATCGCCCCCGCCCGTTGCGTTGCCAAGCAACCAAGTTTGCTCTGTTTGCCGTGCATCGCAAAACACAGTAACTTTCTATTGGTCTACGAGGAACTATATAGACGTAGAGCACGCATATATAGTTTGGCAACACCAAACCAAACCTCGACACGACGCATGTAGCAGTAGCACCTAACAAACAGCCGAATCAAACAGTCCACTGGCCCACCACACAGCTCACGCGTTCTATGTATAGGCACTCGCTAAACCATGGCACGGCACCGGCCGGTCGCAGCTCACAAGTTCACACTTGTTCGTTCACCACTGCGCAGCAGCTAGCAAGGTTTCACCGCGCCTCGCCGCCACCATGGGGAGCGCCACCATGCCACGAGGTTTCGCCGCGCCTCGCGCGCCATGCCGCAGCCTCCAGACACTCACCAGGTGCTGGTGCAAGGCTACCGGCGGCGCCGACCGCCGCGACGTGCTCCTCGGCCTCGGCGGGGCGGCGGCCGCCGGCCTCCTCAGCTCGTCGTCGTCGAGCCGCGGCAGCGCGCTCGCGGCGCCCATTCAGGCGCCGGACCTCACGAACTGCAACCCGCCCGACCTCCCCGCCACGGTAGGCGACATCAACTGCTGCCCGCCGGGCTCGGGGACGGCGATCGTCGACTTCACGCTGCCTACGCCGGTCGGGTTCCGCGTGCGCCCGGCCGCGCACCTGGTGGACGCGGAGTACCTTGCCAAGTACGAGAAGGCCGTGGCGCTGATGAAGGCGCTGCCGGACGACGACCCGCGCAGCTTCGCGGCGCAGTGGCACGTTCACTGCGCCTACTGCGACGGCGCGTTCGACCAGGTCGGGTTCCCGGACCTGGAGATCCAGATACACAACTGCTGGCTCTTCTTCCCGTGGCACAGGTGACCAACGGATTCACCGATCCATGCATGCTCTGGCGTGTAGGCTTCAGCGCTAACCCAGAACGCGTCGTTGCACTACTTAATTTTAGTTTCACAAATTTGATAACACGTTCGTGCAGGTTCTACCTGTACTTCCACGAAAGGATTCTTGGGAAGCTCATCAGCGACGACAGCTTTGCGCTGCCGTTCTGGAACTGGGACGCGCCCGGCGGCATGTCGCTGCCGGCGATCTACGCCAACACGTCCTCCACGCTGTACGACGAGAGGCGTAATCCTGCTCACCAGCCACCGGTTACGCTGGACCTCGACTACGACGGGACCGAGCCAACCATCACAAGATCTCAGCAGATCGATCAGAACCTGATGATCATGTACCGTCAGGTCAGTATAGCGCGTTGTCTTGTTGTGCACAATTACAATTACAAACAACATTACACCCTCATGTAGTAATCTGCTCAGTGTAAGTGTGTAACACTTAGGAGGCTAAGTGTGCTGGAGGCAAGAAGGCAAGGTGTTTAGGACTAGATGCTTTCTTTTCGGAGTTTCATCATTGATCCTGTAATACACAACCACGTGCAAGCTTGTGGAGGGTGTGAGTGCGTTCGGGTTCGGTAAGCTACGGCTTACTGCTTTGGGCGGGTGTAAGGGCTTATTCTGCTTAATGAAACACATGCGGTTGCATGTTCTCGAAAAAAAAACACTGCACTAACATTGAACACTCAGTTCCTTGACGTAATTGAACACTTGATCTCTGATTAGCATATGGATGGATACACATGTACCGTATGTCTCAGATGGTCTCCGGTGCCAAGAAGAAGGAACTCTTCTTTGGGATGCCATACCTCCAGGGCGACCAGCCCGACCCCGGCGCGGGCACCGTCGAAAACGTCCCGCACGGCCCTGTACACGTCTGGACCGGCGACCCGAGGCAGCCCAACATCGAGGACATGGGCAACTTCTACTCCGCCGCGCGCGACCCGATCTTCTTCGCGCACCACGGCAACATCGACCGCCTGTGGTCGGTCTGGAACGGCCTCCGCGCCGGCAACACCGACTTCACCGACACCGACTGGCTGGACGCCAGCTTCCTCTTCTACGACGAGGAGGCCCGCCTCGTGCGCGTCCGCGTCCGCGACTGCCTCGACCCCGCTGCCCTGGGCTACACCTACCAGGACGTCGGACTGCCGTGGCTGAACACGAAGCCGACCGCGGAGACGGGGTCTCCGGCGCCCGCCGCGGGCGCGCTCCCGGCGACACTGAACCAGACCGTGAGGGTGGCCGTGACGCGGCCCAGGACCTCGAGGACCCGCGAGGAGAAGGACGCGGAGGAGGAGGTGCTGGTCGTCGACGGGATCGAGGTCGCCGACCACTTCAGCAGGTTCGTCAAGTTCGACGTGTTCGTGAACGAGTCCGAGAGCGGGGGCGGCGCGGCGGCGGCGCAGTGCGCGGGGAGCGTGGCGATGACGCCGCACTTGGTCCGGCCCGGCTCCGTGAAGACCGCGGCGAGGTTCGGCATCTGCGACCTGCTCGACGACATCGGCGCTGACGGGGACGAAACCATCGTCGTGTCGCTCGTGCCGAGGTGCGCCGGAGATATGGTCACTGTTGGTGCCGTCGGGATCGAGTATATCAAGTGAGGTCCTTTTCTACCTCCTACCGTCCTACCCCTACGAGTGCTAGCAGCGACATCTGCTCTACGACTACGAGTATATATAAGGTATACATGAATAACTACGAGTGCATGGCGACTTGCCCCTGTCATTGCATAGCAAGGACCAACAAATATTATGTTTACAGCATTCAGGCATTCAGGCATTCAGGTGGGAGAACACCTGTCCAGTGCATATATAAGATATACATATGAATAACTGATTCGACCAGATTGCTCAGAACCTGGCAGCATCTCATGCCAAACCAGTGATCGATGCAGTGAACTCGTAACCAAATCAAGGAAATGCTGTGGACAAACTACGACATACAAAACTCATCCATTAACCAACTTAAGCAAATGGTCTAGAGAAATTACGACATACAAAATTCATCCATTCTCCAATATACCCATTCGAAAGAGTGGCAGGCACAACAGAAACACCAGCGGCATACAACTCGTTCAAACAAAATAACCGGCACAAGTTCAGAACGAAGGATATGCACATACCACGGTACTATTTCCGACCATATAATGGTAAAGTCTAGTTCTTCATGGTACTACTTCCGACCATATACTGGTAAACACTTCAGTGAACATATGTCAGGCTAGTAGGTAGAAGCAAAGTCTAGTTTTTCTTTTCTGACCACTCAACTCGGAGGATAAGGTTATCATAGCCATACCCATTGAGCTTGCTGATAGCCTTCTCACCATCCTCTCTACGAACGAAGTTGACAAAGCCAAAGCCCCTGCTTGATCCAGTCCTCCTATCCTTTGCGACGAAGGCACGGTTTACAGTGCCAAACTTGGAGAAGAGCTCAAAGAGGTCGAACTCACTGGTGTCCTCTGAGAGATTGTTCACACGGATAGAGTTCTCATCATTTCTTCTCTTCATCATACTTGCTCCACTTGTATCAGCACCTTCTTTCTTGTTTGGAGGTACATATGCTCGCACACCAGTACCATGTGGTGCTGCCAGGCCATTGGCAGTAGAGGGAACGTCAACAAGGCCTTGTGTCTGCAGAGGAAGGTCCTTGTAGGGGCACTTCGACGTCCAATGATCACCCTTTTTCCCACATGTTCGGCAAACCATGAGAATGCCACTTCTTGTACTTGCCATATCCAGTGGATCATCAGAGGTACATGGTTCCTCGGCCCTTTTCCCTACAATTGAGAGGACCAACAAATTATGGCACGAAGATACAATATGTTAAAACTTCTTAATGTCTGGAAACGAAGTAGCAATGTAGCAAAGCCATCATGTTAGATTCTATTGAGTCTGCATTCAGGGGGATATAATTCTACAATGGAATTAGATCACCTGCAGTTGATGAAACAACTGCAGCAAATCTCCACAGTTGGACCATGATGTGGGATCGGAGTCTTCAAGATAAGGGACAACCTATCCACAAAGTTAAGACAGGGCATAGATGTGGCATTTTTCCTAAAGCCCTAAAATTTAATTTTAACAGCAGCTCACATTGTCTCAAATCCAACTTAAATTATATATTATTCAAGGCGAATCAGGAGTCACAGCAAAACACAGAATCTTAATTTTGGGTGTCTATAACGCAATCACTGATTGCACCTGAAGCAATTGGAATGATAATAAACTATGACGGCATGTTGCTTCCATGGTAGATAATACTAGTTCACTATCAACATCACCATTGAATCATAGTATGGGATTTGAGTCTAGAAGGTGAAACTGAAACATCAAACATGTGCAATTGGAATGATAATGAACTATAAAGGCATGCTGAGTGCATAAAAAGAACAGTACAATTGATGTAGACTCCACATGTTCATAACTAACAACAAGATCACCATTGAATCAGCACATAAGAAGAATAGTACAATTGATGTAGGCACCACATGTTCATAACTAACAACAAGATCACCATTGAATCATAGTATCAGATTTGAGTTTACAAGGTGAAACTGAAACATGTGTCCACATATGTCTATGAAAGGGTGAGCCGCCTTCTTTTAACATACTAAATATTATATCTATTATCTAGACCTGAATACTACAATACCAAGATGAGTAGGGAGGATGAAGAGATTAAAATTCACAAACGCTACTTCTAGTCTATTTTTAACAGTCATAGTATCATTAATTGCATCAGAAGCAACTGGAATGATAGCAATGAAATGTTCCTTCCATAGTACTCGAAATGGAAACCATGCATGGCCTACATACATTGTACTAACATTGCACCAGATGAATCAATATTGCAGAGCAGATTATAGGTTAGAATGATACAACGTTTAGCAATTGAAATTATGCACTGTATGCAGGTAGTGTAATTCAATCAAGGTTAAGAGACTGATCTATGCTATGTACACACTATCATTAAGTAGACTGGAATAACACATAATTCATGGGAGAATGACGAGTCATAACAAAATGAGGGTGCAAATTTTGGCTGTTTCGTAACACTAACTACATTGATTCCAATGTGAGTACTTGGAAAGAGAATTCTTCCAAGGTAGATGGTGGTGTTGATGTCCTATACGACTATAATTCGTGTACTACACAAAACATGTCCACAAAACTACTCCGTCGCAACTAGGATACAATTATGGTTGACAGATAAATCAATCAAGGCACAGCACAATTCAGCAGATCTAGGCTGGAAGAAACGAAACGCACGGGCGTGACAATAGAAGAGCTACTACCTCGTGCTCTTGTGCGCTCGAGGATGACCTCTTCGGTGGAGACCATGGTGAGGCGCGAGCGGGCGTCGTCGTCCCCCTTGACGGCGTCGCCGAACCTGGCCCACGACCGGCGCTCCACGGCGCTCCTGGAGAGACGCGCGCGCGCGAGGCTGCGGGTGCGGGTGGTGGTGACGACCCTGACCTTGTGGCCCTCGCCGAGGGAGCTGAGGTCGCTCGCGCCGTCGTCGTCCGCGAGCTCGCCCCACTGGTACTTGCGCGGCTGCGTCGCCACCGCCGCCGCCATGGCTCTGGCTCTCCCCCGGTCGCTCGATCGCCGCCGGCGCTAGGGCTTTGGTCGGCGCGGCGGTGGGAAGGGTAGAGGAGGGGGAGGAGAGCTTTGGGTTCGGTTGCGATCGCGGCGTCGTGGTTTCCTTCCGGTAAGAAGAGATGGGCCATGTGGCGTATGGCTGGCTCAAGTGGGCCTTCCCTAGATGGATCCAGGATGGGCTTATCAACGGGGGAAACGGGTCCGACCGATATTGGAAGGCTTCGGCCCGGCTTCAAAATAGGTTAGGAACTGATGATTAGCGCATCCACTCAAAAAAATAAAAATGATGATGATGATGAACGATGCTTTTCGTCATTTACAGCAGAGCGGCATACACCAAGATTCTTCTAAAAAAAAGGTAGAAAACGGTTGGAGGAAACTACTGCACTAGAAAGACCCAGATATACTGATCGACGCTTGCTCGAGTTCGAGAGAGACAAAGCTCTACATGTGGATTCTTTTTATTTTTAGCACCTTTTTAAACTATATATATACTGACACGGTAAATCTTTAATTTTTAAATCCAGCACATTTGGACACGATGTAACTAGAGGCGCCGCAAAAACCATATTGTCGCGCCGTGTATGGCGGCGCGTCTGTGATGTCATGTATGAGTAATATTCTAAATGGCTAGAGGAGTGAATAGCCTATAAATACGACAAAGTATTAGCACTAAAGAAGGCGTCGCAACACTAGCACTAGCTCAACTAAAACTATGCAAGACACCTATTCAATTCTAAGCAAGGTTGAAGGCTATGATATCTATGTCACACCAAGAAAGCTATGTCTCTAAAAAATTTATTCCTAGTGAAACAAGCTAAAAGAGATATGAGACTATCAACTACACAATTCTAGTAAGATAAACACCTTACCAAGAGACAACAAGCTATACTGCAAGAATGTAAATGAGCAAGTGATTCATCTTTATACCAACTTGGAGAGAAGAGATATGACAATGAATCAATCACAATATCATAATCACAAAGAGAATCCTTGGCACAAGATGACACAATATTTTTTACTAAGGTTCACTTGCTTTTCGGCAAGCTAGTCCTCATTGTGGCGATGCACTCACTTAGAGGTTCATGAGCTAATTGGCATTCTAAAGCTAGACCCGCAGCCGGGTGCCGCACCACCAACACAAGATGGGGATCCTGCAAGCCACGAGCTCCACTAGAGTAGCCAATTCGTGATCTCCCACGAAAAGGCTCAAGAACTCCTCATAAGACGATGATCGGAGGCTGGAAACAATCACCAATTCCGCTCAGACGATCCTCCAAGCCCTGGGCCGTCTAGGTGTCGGAAAACATCAAGAGTAACAAAGCCCTCAATCAGCCCAACACACTCACAAGTGTTTGGGGGCTAAGAGAGGGAGCATGGCCGGCCACACCCCCTATTTATAAGTCCCACTCAAGTTAGTAGCCGTTGGGCAAGAATCAACATCTACGCAGGGGCACCGGACAGCAAGGTGGCGCACCACCACCCTAGGATGGTGCTTTCCGGCTAGTTCCAACAGTCATTTTTGAACGAGCATCAACGACTGAGGTTCTCGACACGTATAAATATTTGCGTACGTAACAAACAAACAAACAGGCATGCTACAACCACTAGTCAAATACTCAGATCATATGATGTGCCCATAGTATGTATATACTCGTGTAAACGAAGATGTGGTTTGAAACAAGAAAATCTAAATGTTGAATCGTCGTTAGATTTTTGACATAAAGAGAACGCACTCTTATATGTAGGTCGTTTCTGGCTAGCTAGTTCTCGTTGCTACTGATTTGTTGTAAGAAAAAAATACTATTGAATCGTTGGCTGGTAAGTTAACCAAAAGAACAGAACAGGAGGAAGATGTTGGAAACGGCAGTCATGAATATCTTCACCGGCCATGAATGAAAGTCATTCGATAGATTTATCACTTACTATTCCTTTTTAAATACAAAGCCGAACTTTAATAACGGACGGTTTAAGTATATACTAGTCGATACATCTCATTCAGAGGACGACACATGTAGGCCTGTTCGAATAACAAGTCAAAACAAGCCAATGCCCTACAGCTGCAGACAGTAACCTGTGTGAGTGGTACATCTACAGTACCTTTTGCAGCAACAGCCCTTGTTTTAGTAAAAAAAAAAAAGCATTCTTTTTTCCTTCTTCTAAAAAGAGACTTATCATCTGTGTTCTCTGGTCCGAGCTTAATCGCACATATCAGAAAAAGTAGTGGTATGTTCCTCAAAAAAAGAGAGGAAAAAGTAGTGTTATTGTCACGTAGCAGTCCGATCGATGTTTACAGCCGTTACTGTTACGGGATAGCGTGAACCGGGGTAACAGTAGGACGTTTGTGCTCGTGCACCTGTCACAAGCCACAACTCACAAGTTCACACTTCACATCACGCGTGTTCACCACTGAGCAGCGGCTAGCGCCATGTTGAGCGCCACCATGCCACGGGGTTTCGCCGCGCCTCTCTCGATCGCGCCATGCACCTCGGCGTCGGCGGGGCGGCAGCCGCCGGCCTCCTCGATCAAATAACGCCTTGCTAAATTTGTTACGTTTTGAGAGTCTTCCCAATAAATTTGGCTGTTCTAACTTTTAAGCCGTGGCATCTTATCTTATGGCTGCCAAGCAAAACAAGCGCGTTGGGACTAAAGCTCTTGTAGTTGTAGCCAGGTACGTAGCTATGATCGATTTGGTTCGACACCGTTCGATCCCTTTTGCTTTGCATATACGGAGTATACCCAAGTGATATCTCCATCTCAAGTTCTCAACCATTGCGTGTAGGATGCACAGCTGGCCGGCTGCTATAGATATAAACCTCTCAGATGCTCTTCCTCCTGCCCGAGCTAACCGCACGTGCAGATGAGGAAAATTAAAGGCAGTGTTCTCACCCACCGGTCCGTGATTTATTGTCACATCCGGATCTTTTACAGCAGCCATCTTTTTCAGTACGAACGAACAGATTGTGCTAAATTGCAGCACGATATGGGGAGGAGGGGACTGGTTGATCCAGTCGTGATTGGTCAGCTAGGTTTCGGAAGATAGATAAGCACATATGTCAAGATATAATGTGATGTGTATTCGGTGAACTTTGCGTCAACAAAGGCCAGCATGTCACGATCGGCTTCGTTTCTTTACCATGTCTCGTTCGGTTCAAAGCATATATATGTGTGTGCACCGTTCCTCCGTATATCGCCATTACTTTCTCTGGGGTCCTGGAGGAGGAGACATGACACATAGCACCACTCCCGTAAAACAAAATAGACATGCGTCATAAATTTAATGAGGGTTTTTCGAGATATTCTATGAAAACTTAAAAAAAGTTTAACTTAAGACAACTCTAACAAACTATTTATATAAGGACAGGGGAGAGGATATACTCTGTCCATTTGAAATTATATGACATTTTAGCTTGTCTGATATTATAATTTACGTCTAAATACATAGAGAAACAATATATGTAAAAAAAGTCTTATAATTAAGATAAAATGAATGGAATGGTAAAAGCAATATATAAGTGCCAGTTGATTACATTCTCTGCTAGCTAGGTCCTAGTCATGCAATCGACTTCTGAAGTTACTACAAACAAGTCAATTCCCCGTTAGCCGGTGCCTTTTTGTTAGTGTTTACCTAGTCGCTCAAGGCACCTCGCCTTGAGTTGATCTTCGTCATGTAATAACTTTGTTCCTTTTCAATTTAATGAAATATTCCCTCCGTTTAAAATTTAAATCGTTTTAACTTTTTTGATATATTTATTTTACTTTTTATCTAAATTTTACGATGCCTAAACACATAATAAAATGGATGTACCAAAAATCCAAGCAACTTACAATTTGAAAGGGTAGAAAAACAAAACAAATTTAATGAACAAAGGGATGTAAAAAATGTTATTTTTTTCTAAAAAGAGATTATCGTCAGTTCTCTGGTCGACGGAGCTAATTGCACTTATCAGTCCGTGAGTCAGCTCTCCTGTCGATCGATGTTTTATAGCTGCTGCTTTTTCGTCGGGAATTAATGAGAACTGATACCGAATGTCAACTGTGATCTCCATCGTAGCCTTGTTGGGGGGGCGGGTTGACACAATAGCACTTCCGTGCGAGTTTGAAAAACGATCGAAGCTGACAACATTTTGCGTGTGACATGTGGTACAGAGAGGATAGATAGCTAAGCATGTCACGATTTGGAGTGTTCGGTGGCCGATACTTAGCTGTCTACACGTGTGATATATGTGGTACAGAGAGTAGTATAGACAGCTACGCGGGTCTACCTATACCAGTAGCATGTTACGACGATCGCCCGGCGGCCCGCCCGGCCCGTTTCGTTGGCAAAGCAAATTTGCTCTGTTTGCCGTGCATCGCAAAATACTGTAACTTTCTCTTGGTCTACGAGGAAATATATAGTCGTAGCACGCAACGTTGGCAGCGAACCAAACCTCGACATATAGCTCACACGTTCTATATATAGCCACTCACTAAACCATGGAGCGGCACTGCCAGTCGCAGCTGACTTCACAGCACGCTCACCACTGAGCGCAGCAGCTAGCGCCATGGGGATCGCCACCATGCCGCGAGCTGGTTTCGCCGCGCCACGCGCGCCATGCCGCAGCCTCCAAAAGCTCAGGTGCAAGGCTACCGGCGGCGCCGACCGCCGCGACGTGCTCCTCGGCCTCGGCGGTGCGGCGGCGGCCAGCCTCCTAAGCTCGTCGTCGAGGCGCGGCGGCGCGCTGGCGGTGCCCATCCAGCCGCCGGACCTCCAGAACTGCAACCCGCCCGATCTCCCTGACACGGTGGGCGACATCAACTGTTGCCAGGGCACCGGGGCGGGGATCGTCGACTTCACGCCGCCGCCGACGACCAGGCTCCGCGTGCGCCCGGCCGCGCACCTGGTGGACGCGGAGTACCTTGCCAAGTACGAGAAGGCTGTGGCGCTGATGAAGGCGCTGCCGGACGACGACCCGCGCAGCTTCGCCATGCAGTGGCGCGTGCACTGCGCCTACTGCGACGGCGCGTACGACCAGGTCGGGTTCCCGGACCTGGAGATCCAGGTACACAACTCCTGGCTCTTCTTCCCGTGGCACAGGTTCTACCTCTACTTCCACGAAAGGATTCTTGGCAAGCTCATCGGTGACGACAGCTTCGCGCTGCCGTTCTGGAACTGGGACGCGCCCGGCGGCATGTCGCTGCCGGCGATCTACGCCAACACGTCCTCCTCGCTGTACGACGAGATGCGTGACCCTGTTCACCAGCCACCGGTCACGCTGGACCTCGACTACGACGGGACCGAACCAACCATCACAAGAGATGAGCAGATCGATCTGAACCTGACGATCATGTACCGTCAGGTCAGTGCTAGTATATATAGCTTGTTGTGCACAATGTTACACCGACCATGGTTTCCTTAAAAAAATAAACAACATTACACGCTCATGTAGTAGTCAGTTCTGTAACTCACTGCACTAACATTGAACACTCAGTTCCTTACATAATCGAACACTTGATCTCTGATTAGCATATGGATGTACTGTATGTCTCAGATGATCTCCAGTGCCAAGAAGAAGGAGCTCTTCTTTGGGCTGCCTTACCGCCAGGGCGACCAGCCAGACCCCGGCGCGGGCACCATCGAGAACGTCCCGCATGGCACAGTACACTTCTGGAGCGGCGACCGGAGGCAGCCCAACCGGGAGGACATGGGCAACTTCTACTCCGCCGCGCGCGACCCCATCTTCTTCGCGCACCACAACAACATCGACCGCCTGTGGTCGGTCTGGAAAGGCCTCCGCCCGGGCAACACCGACTTCACCGACGCCGACTGGCTGGACGCCAGCTTCGTCTTCTACGACGAGGAGGCCCGCCTCGTGCGCGTCCGCGTCCGCGACTGCCTGGACACGGTTTCCCTGGGCTACACCCACCAGGACGTCGGCCTGCCGTGGCTGAACGCGAGGCCGACCACGGAGACCGGGTCTCCGGCGCCCGCCGAGGGCGCGCTCCCGGCGACCCTGAACCAGACCGTGAGGGTGACCGTGACGCGGCCCAGGACGTCGAGGACACGCCAGGAGAAGGAAGCGGAGGAGGAGGTGCTGGTCGTCGAGGGGATCGAGGTCGCCGACACCTTCAGCAGCTTCGTCAAGTTCGACGTCTTTGTGAACGAGTCCCAGAGCGAGGGCGGCGCCATGGCGACGGCGGCGGCGCAGTGCGCGGGGAGCGTGGCGTTGACGCCACACTTGGTCCGGCCCGGGAAGGGCCAGGGATCCGTGAAGACCACGGCGAGGTTCGGCATCTGCGACCTGCTCGACAGATGCGGCGCTGACGGGGACAAGACGATCGTCGTGTCGCTCGTGCCGAGGTGCGCCGGAGACATGGTCACCGTCGGTGGCGTCAGGATCGAGTATGTCAAGTGAGGTCACCCCCTACCGTCCTACGAGTACATGGCTGAATGACCATGAATAACTGCGTGATGTTGTACGCGTATGGACGACTCCTTTTTTTTTGAACTATATATGTCGGGAATCATTTGGGATTGTGTTTGTGCCGAGTTAATTGTCGATTTGACATCATCGATTAATAACAAATAAGGGCATTGGTGTCTACTATATTTGAAGTTTTGAATTATTTTAGATCCGAAAACGTTCCCGCTGAGAGTTTCAACGTCGTACACCCAAGAAGTTGCATACAGAAAGTCGTTCATTAAAATCAACACCTAAACACGATCCGATGGTTGTACATCAAAGTTTGGTAGCTTTCAAACTCACCCCCGCTACGCTTCAAATGCTCCCTAGCATCCCACGCCCACATCCGCCACGGTTCAATCCTTCGGGGAGTCAGGACGGCTGCCAATTCATCAATCAATAACGAAAATAATAGTAATACAAAACAGCCTACCAACGCTTCTGCTCGCATTGGCTCCGTCCGTCTACAACGCCGCCACCGCCACCGCGCCCTTGCCCCCAACCCCTCCTCCTCCCCCTCTGCCCCCACTACTTCCCAGCCGGCCTAGCTACAGAGCTGTTGGTGTAGTTGAAACCATATATGAAGCCATTTTGGTCTTGTAAAGAGCATGGGTATTGTAACAAGATACAATATGGTTTTCTGACATTCTGTTTTCCCTTCCTTTGATGCTAACATCTTGATAGGGTTTTACTTTTAGTAAGAGAGTATAAATGATACGAGCCCTGATTAAACCGTGACGTTAGCACGAACACTATGCTAATGCTCCGTAAAATGCTTGATACTCGGTAATGCCACTTGCCACGTGCACGTAACGTCGATCGCTCTGCACATCGTCAAGCACTATGCTAAGATAATCATGACCATGAATCCTGTGGAACTGCATATGGTTCATCCATTGTTGCGGTGTCGCCACTTTCAAAGTCCAAATTACCAACTATAGCAAGAATCAAAATGGTTGTCATAGGCAACACGAGAATTTCTTCACAAACTCTGACGAAGCATGTATGGTGAATAAAGCACAGCGAGACGAGTCCAAAGACTAACGTGCCACTGTGCGAGTATTTTTTTCACCAAACGTGCCATGTTCGCTGAATCGTTTTTGACTGGCTGATGTTGATTTTTTATGAGAGAAAAACACTTCTGAATGGCTAGTTGAAAACGTTGATACAAACAAGCAAACAAGGCAAATCTGTGACCAGTACTACAACAATTTGTGACTAGTAGTACAAAAGGCCAGCCGGACTATCGAGATGGGTTTGACTAAAGGATTGCAGCTAGCTCGTGGAGGAGACTAGGAACAGCGATCTCTTTTTTTTTTTCCCCCAAACGTGCATTGTACCACGTGTTTCCTTGAGAGGTAGGAACACTGGGCTTTGACTCTCCCTAGCCGCTTCAGCTTCAACGGAGCAGCTTTCGCCGGTGAAACGGAAATGGAAAAACTGGCTTGCAACAATGCAACCTGCAGGCTTGTCCATTTGCAAACAGATTGAAGGAAGGATGCCTGATTGTGTGGCCCTGTCTTTGCTTGGGTAGCTGCGATCGCTCGCCATTGTTTTCACATCGATTCCGTCGGATCGCGAACGTGGACCAGCTACTCATTGCGACTGCCGAATGGTCTTGTTACAGCTGCCGAGCTGCCTTGCAAACACGAAACACCCCGTTTTTCCTCTCGCCTTTGCGTCAGAGATTGTACGTGCCTAGATAGTTTTCTTGAAGAAAAAGGACGTGCTTAGATAGTTACCTACCCGTATTGGATTTTTTTCTAAAACAAGCAAAGCACGTGTTTCATTAAAGAAAAGATAGGAGCTTTTACACGCCAAACATCACATCACCGCGGGTTGCCATGAACGATGAGCTTGAACACAAACACAAGGCACCTCAAGGCCATGGGACACACGAAGATATAACTAATTAAGAAACCGATTGCGTTACCGAAGGGCTTATAGCGGTGACAGAGCCCCCGCTCAAGACGCCTGTGTCGCCGTCAACCAACCGCGGGTACGAGCCACGGGGAGGAGCTTCTGGATTGCCGACCTCCTGGACTGGGGGCAACAGCAAGTGGAACCGTGTGTCGATGGACGCGTCAGGCATCACCGTCGCTGAACGGCTCGCCCCATTTGTCGAGCATGACCCGTTTGGCCTGTTTCTCCGGATTCGGATCACGAAAAAAAGTCTAACACTGCAGCGCGGCACCAAGTCTTCATCCTCTAGCGCGTCGGCGACCGGATCGGCGGCTCCTCTAGCGGCAGCCTTACCCATATTGGAATCAAAGACGACGTTGTTATACGTATCCTGAGGTCCTCATGCCACGCATATCTGCTTGCTGAATCCTGCAAGGCATTAGGGCGATATACACAGCAGTATTTTTCCGACTCCGCTGTCGAGAAGGAAGGCAGTCCTGGTCAGATGGAGATGCCCGCACGGGGCGATATACACCATGGCATGCTGGACAGCTACTTGAATTCTCAATGTGACGATTTGCAAGAATTCCCCGGCATGGTAAGAGTCCATGCAGTACCCTCCAACCAAAGATGTTGGCCCTTCATTTGTTTTGATGTTGGCTATCCCTCTCTGTTCCTGACGTGTAAAGCCGAAAGCTGACTGCCAAACGGAGCAGGACAGGAACCGCGCGTGCCAAAGCTAGTATCTGCAACATGTTACAGAACAGTGACTGCCGTGTGGCCAGAGAAAAACTTGGTAATGCGCTCCGAGAAAGTCTGGACCATATTGCTCACAAGCTGGCAGAATCGCATGCCAAACCAGTGATCTATGTAGGGAAATCGTAACAAAGCAAATGAAGGACATGGTGTAAGACAAATCATCACGACAAACAAAACTCATCGATTAACCAAATCAAGGAAATACTGTGGACAAATTATGACATACAAACTCATCCATTAATTAACCAAAGGAAATGCTCTAGAGAAATTACGACATATGGAATTCATCCTTTCTCCAATATACCCATTCTTTGAAAGAGCGGCAGCACAACAGAAACACCAGCGACATACAACTAGTCTCGTTCAAACGAGTTCAGGACGCAGGATATGCGCATACCACGGAACTATTTCCGACCATATACTGGTAAACACTTCAGTGAATAGTAGGTAGAAGCAAAGTCTAGTTCTTCTTTTCTGACCACTCAACCCGGAGGATAAGGTTATCATAACCATACCCATTGAGCTTGCTGATAGCCTTCTCACCATCCTCTCTACGAACGAAGTTGACAAAGCCAAAGCCCCTGCTTGATCCAGTCCACCTGTCCTTGGCGACGAAGGCACGGTTCACAGGGCCAAACTTGGAGAAGAGCTTAAAGAGGTCGATCTCGCTGGTGTCCTCTGAGAGATTGTTCACAAGGATAGAGTTCTCATCATTCCTTCTCTTCATCATACTTGCTCCAATTGTATCAGCACCTTCTTTCTTATTTGGAGGAACATATGCTCGCACACCAGTACCAAGTGGTGCTGCCAGGCCATCAGCTGTAGAAGGAACGTCGACAAGACCTTCTGTCTGTGGAGTAATGTCCTTGTAGGGGCACTTTGAGGTCCAATGATCACCCTTTTTCCCGCAGGTTCGGCAAACCATGAGAATGCCACTCCTTGTACTTGCCATATTCAGTGGATCACCAGAAGTACATGGTTCCTCAGCTCTTTTCCCTACAATTGAGAGGACTAACAAATTATGGCACGAAGATATGATATGTTAAAACTTGTGAATAGGAAAAAAAAAAAGTAGCAATGCAGCAAAGTCATCATGTTAGATTCTATTGAGTCTGCATTCCCGGGGGTGGGGTGGGGGGGGGGGGGGGGGGGGGTGGTATGATTCTACAATGGAATTCGATTACCTGCAGTTGATGAAACAACTGCAGCAAATCTCCACAATTGGACCATGATGTGGGATCAGAGCCTTCAAGATGAAAGAGACAATCTGTCCACAAATTTAAGAAAGGGCATAGATCTGATCTTGTTCCTAAAGCCCTAAAATTAATTTTTAACAGCAGCTCACATTATCTCAAATTCTCGACTTAAATTATATATTATTCAAGGAAAATCAGGAGTCACAGCAAAACACAGAATGTTAATTTTGGGTGTTCATAATCAATGATTGAACCTGAAGCAATTGGAATGATAATGAACTATGACGGCATGTTCTTTCGATGGTATATAATAATAGTGTATATAAAAAGAATAGTACAATTAATGTTGGCACCACATGTTCACAACAAGATCACCGCTGAATCATAGAATGGGATTTGAGTCTACACGGTGAAACTGAAACATGTGCAATTGGAATGATAATGTGCTATGAAGCCATTGTTCCTTTCATGGTAGAATAATACTGGTGTACTCCCTCCATCTCTTTATACATGACGTTCTAGCATCCAACGCTAATACCAAGACGAGTGGCAAAAGACCGGCAGGCCCCTACTACTTCAGTACTGCTTTCTCTGTCCCACACCAATACCAAGATCAGCAGAACACACATGCACACGAGGGATGAAGGATAAGCCTCTTCCCAGTTCCTAGCATCTGTTTTTTTTTTAGTTTTTTTATGTGGTAGAGGACGACAGGGAGCCGGGAGGATGTGATGGATGATGGATCCGTCCTGTACTTAGCCATGCCTAGATGCTAAAACGTCTTCTATTTTGAGACGCTTTTTGAATCCCAGAACGACATGTATAAAGAGACGGAGGGAGTATGTAAGAAGAATAGTACAATTGCTGTAGACACCACATGTTCATAACTATCAACAAGATCACCATTGAATCATAGTATGGGATTTAAGTCTACAAGGTGAAACTGAAACATGTGCCCACATGACACATAAGTTTATGGAAGTGCGAGTTGCCTTCTTTTAACATACTAAACATTATATCTATTAGCTACACTTGAATACTATATTATTAAGATGACTAGGGAGGATGAAGAGATTAAAATTCACAACGCTGACGTTAGTCTATTTGTAACAGTAAATTGCATCAGAAGCAACCGAAATGATAGCAACAATGTTGCTTCCATAGTACTCCAACCGGAAACCATGCATGGCCTACAGACACTGTACTAACATTGTAACGGATGAATCAATATTGCAGAGCAGATTGCAGGGTAGAATTATGCATTGTATGCAGGTACTGTAATTCAATCAAGGTTCAGAGACTGATTTCTGTACACACTATCATTTAGTAGACTGGAATAACACATAATTCACGGAGAATGATGGGTCATAAGAAAATGACCTGTGCAAATTTTGGCTGTGGTAACACAAACTACATTGATTCCATTGTGATAACTTGGAAAGAGAATTCTTCCAAGGCAGATGGTGGTTTTGATGTCACTATAATTCGTGTACTACACTGAACATGTCCATAAATCAATCAACGCAGAGCAGAATTCAGCAGATCTAGTCCGGAAGAAACGCACGGGGCGGTGAGAGCAGAAGAGCTACTACCTCGGGCTCGCGGGCGCTCGAGGAGGACCTCTTCGGTGGAGACCATGGTGAGGCGCGAGCCGGCGTCATGATTCCCCTCGACGGCGTCGCCGAACCTGGCCCACGAGCGGCGCGCGACGGCGCTCCTGGAGAGGCGCGCGCGAGCGAGGCTGCGGGTGCGGGTGGTGGTGGCGACCTTCACCTTGTGGCCCTCGCCGTCGAAGTGGTACTCGATCACTGTCCGGAGGCCGGCCGCGTCGGGCCCGACGACGACCCGCGGCGGGAGGAGGGAGCTGAGGTCGCTCGCGCCGTCGTCGTCCGCGAGCTCGCCCCACTGGTACTTGCGCTGCGGCTGCGTCGCCACCGCCGCCGCCATGGCTCTCCCCGCTCCGTCGCTCGCTCGCCGCGGGCGTTAGGGCTTTGGTCGGTGCGGCGGTGAAGTGGGAGGAGAGCTCTTGCGATCGCAGCGTAGTAGGCCGTAGTGGTTTCCTTCCGGGTAAGATGGGCTGTATGGCGTATGGCTCACTCAAGTGGACTTTCCCTTGGAGGATGGAGGCTGGGCTTTTCAACAGGGAAAACGGCCCAGTTTCAAAATGGAAGTGAGGAACTGATGATTGGGAGCTTGTTTTCGTCATTTTCAACAACATTACAACATTTTAATATATAAAAAACAAAATTACAACGATACAATGAGCCATTTTCTCTCGTGAATCGTGATGTACAGTACGTAGAAGATAAGAGAGCGGCAATTGCTGGGGTTCGAGCACGAGCGTCTATGTTCCTAGCGAGAAATAGCCCGAGTACGTACGTTGCACGTTAGCTAGCTTTTGATGAGTAAACAAATGGTTGACATCCGAATCATCCGAATGGATGCTGTCGCGCGCGCTGTCTCGTCTCAATCGATCGATCCCAATGCAACTTGTGTGCTGGGTCAGCCATCTAGTTCTAGCCAGGAGCAGCTATACCGTGCCTACGCTGTCTCTCTCGTGCAATTTGACTGTTTTAGTCTTTTAACGAAACTTTGGTGCACATAGATCATCATATCGATCAGCACTAGCTTGTGTGTCGTCGTACAAATTATTTGACAGTCTCTCATCACGCCATGCATGGAAGTCAGTCGGCAACCAATAGTTGCCGAGGTTTCCGACGACTTGACATGATTCTTTGTGTCCCTCTCGCCTTCTCGTGTCCACTAGCTAGCTCTCTTTATGTTATTGTTAAACGCATGACGACTTCTCCTATAATATCGTCTTGTTCATTTGATCGACGACGTGACATGATTCTAACTATCCCTTGATTTTTTCTCGCGTCCAAAGCTAGCTCTCTTTCGCAATTATGGATAAAAGCAAGCGACAACTTCTCCCATATATACTCTCTTATGTGATTTGGCTATAAGGCGATAAGTATATAAGCCAATTACCAAAGGGAGCCGAACGTGGCATATATTGTTGTTCTAGCCTCTGGTCGATCGTCGATGCACAAGCACGGACTTCGCGTTCCCAGCGTTATAATAATCCAAGACGACAATATGTTAACTTTCAGACATGCTATCAGCAGGTCATCATCATCATATACTGTACGTACTATTCCCGTAAATATTCCAGCGGCCGGCCGGGTGGAAAATTCAATGCATGCTGCCGAGCGTGCCGGCGTACAGTGGCCTACAAAGTCTACAAACCCATAGTAGTGTACACTGGGTTTAGGTTTAGCCGACGAATGATGATGATGGCTCTCGTTGGTGCCGAGACTGCACTTGCAGGGTGTAGTGCTGCTAGAATTTCCACCCCAAAGGCGCCAGCCTTTTTCACACCGACTGGACCTGATCCACGACCCATTGCATGCTGCCATGCCATGCAGGCAGGCAAAGCGTAGAGAGACAGAGAGGACGTGAAACACGGGACACAACACAATGATGGCGATCAGTGGCCGTGCAGCTGCATGCAGCGCACTGCGCTCGCATTTGCATGCACTGGGGATGGTACCGGCCTGGTGGGAGAAGTGACCACCTCTCTCTCTTGTCGCCCTCACTTGGAGTAGTACCGCGCATTGCGTTTGAGCCGGCAGGGCAACAAATGACGGGCAACGCACCGCAACGCAATCGCCCATCCGTGCCGCCGGCGAAACATGCACGACCGGCAAACGCCAAACGGGCGTCGCCAGCTATGTAGGGCAGCGCAACGGAATCGCCCGCCCAACCGTGCCACCGGCGAAACATGCACGATGCACGACAGGCAAAGGCGGCAAACAGGCGTACGTACCTGCACGCTCGATCGGGCCACCCACACGGGGTAGTGGGCGGGACCAGACTTAGCCATGGTGGATGGTGCTGGCCCACGCGAACGGAATGGACGATGCGGCCTGCCTCCCGCACGCTGCTGGGCCAGGCCAAACGGCGTACGTTTGCATCGGACCTCGGACGCAATGATGGAGCGTCGTGCGGCCTAGTTAAGCCCTTGTTTCCTTTCTAGTCGTAGCATTTCTTTCAAGTTCAGCTCCTTAAAAAAAATTCAAGTTCAAACTTTTATTCGTTTCGTTTTTTCCTTAATTAAAAATAGAAATACTCCTAAATCGGTAGCGTCTATCCTTCGCGGGACAAAATTTTGATGCCATTGCCATTGCCATCGCTGCCTGATATCCACTGTTCGTCTGTTCCCAGCTGCGCCAGTGGTTGCGCGCTCTGATGTCCTGTTTTTCCGCCCTGTCGCCGTACTCCGTATCTTAGATCAGAATTGCATTTACATACACATAATAATAATACTGTACTCTAGCAGTAAGGATTCCATTCCACTGTGCTTCACGTGAACAGTTCCGAGATAACTTTAATATGATTCCTGGAGTAGAGGGGTCACCACACACCTATGAATTCATTTGGCACGTGCACGAATAAACACTTGTACACGAAAGATATAGTACTACAGTTTAGTGCTACTGTCTCAATTCTCTCTTTGATTGTTTGGAAGCTATTTATTTTTTGAACTGGCCATGGATTGTTTGGAGGTGATTATTTTGTTGACACCGGCCAGCCCGTATATATATGTCAACCGTTAGCCATGTAGTAACGTGGATGTCCTAGATTTGCTAAGATATGAGACAACATTTTTGCTAGGTACTTGGAGTGCATGATTTGTCTCTCGTTTTCTGTGTTTTTTTATTGAAAATGTACTGATTCGTACGAACTTTCTAGACGAAATTCCTGTATCAAAAGTACCATCAATAATCACCGGATTGTACCTGAAGAAAGTGTAACCAAATGACAAATCAGGTATCCAAATCATGATTTTCTCTCTCTATATAAGACGGTTGGATGGACCTACGTGTCAGATTATGATTATGTTAAATGATGAGAAACTAAGAAAGTCAACCATGTTACCTTGTACAGTACATTTAACCATATATTCATAAGCTAGTAATCACGGCTCCTTTTTATTTATTTTTATTAAATTCCCCGTCTCTTATTTAAATGAAAATCCCGTCTGCTGTACGTTGGCGGTTCAACCTTATAGCCGTAAGAAAGTCAACCAGGTTACCTTGTACATTTAACCATATATTCTTTGGTTTCCTGTTCAACCTTATAGCCGTACGTTGGCTGACACGATAAATAGGTAAAACCAAGTTTGCAAAGGACACGAATATGTAGAATAAAGGATCTTCAAATTCAAATTCAAAAAAAATAAAAAACTTCGGCAAGCAAATGTGCACAGCCGGCGAGTGCGCCCAATGTTGGCAATGTAGATGGCACCATCCAGACGCAACAGTTTTAACGCGTGCATAGCCGTGCTTCTGTGGCCACATCAAGTAATGATTGCACGTACCATTTCCATGCAACTACATTTGGCGTTGTCCACTGCTAGCTCGTCCCTCCAAAGTCAATCTTTTTTTTACTGCTACTCTATCACTAGCGCTATCTCTGTACGGTGATTAAATTCTAACACCTGTTGTTATTAACTCGCCTTCTTTTACCATTTCATTTTTTTTTGTTTGCCTGTTCATTGAAATAAATGGATCGGAGTGAGAGTTAGTAGCTCAAAGAAATCAGCACTACCTATATCCTGAGAAAAAGGTTTACCATAAGTCAAACTATTTTTAAGTTTTACTATAAGTTTATAGACAATATTATTCATATTTACAACACTTAATATGTACTCCCCATCTCCCCCATTCCAAATTATGAGACATTTTGGCTTTTTAGATATAGAAATTTTGTTATGCACTTAGATATAAACTATGCCTAGATACATAGTAAAAATAATATATAAAAAGTGTCTTATAATTGGACTAGAGTACATCATAAATCTATATTTAATGATAAATATAACTATACTTATATTTAGTATTATAAACATTAAGATTTTTATATAAAATTAATTAAATATAAGATAGTTTAGAAAATTAGTTTATTCATGTAAAATTAATATATTAGGAAAATATATTTCTTAATGAATCTAATAATATTTATTTGATATAGTAAATATTCAAACCTTTTTATATATAATTAGTCAAATTTAAGATACTAAAACATGACATTATGCTAGAGTTACATTTCTAAACAGAGTATGAGTAATTAATCATGTTTTTTTAGTAGAAGTCGATGCAGAGGGGATGGAGGACATGTCACATGTGTTCGTGTAGGTAGGTGAAAATTGGCAGAGAGGTAGAGCTAGTGAATAGTGATGGTGTATTTCCTCAGGCAAAATAGTGAGGCAATTATTCATTCTGTCTGGCCGCAATAGGTCACGAATGGTACTGTGCTTCGGTCAAACGAAACATGCCTAGGTTCCATTAAATGGTTCGTGCATGCCCTTGGCATATCCTATCTCACCTGTTAGAGCCAACGGTGGTGTTGCACATGTATATGCATCAATGCATACACAAGGCGATCATTGCCACAGCCACTTATGCGCTTACAACTTTAGGAAACGTACATTATAACATATGTGTTCGTGATTACAAAAACAATATGTTTCTTAATCCTTGCAGCTCTAATAATCGATATTTGAGCTAGCTCCAAGTTTTTTTTTTCAAATTATCATAGATGAGAGAAAAACTAGCTTGTGATAAAACAAAAACTATTCCGGTTCCATAGAATGTGTGATTGTTGGAGGCAGTCATATGACTCATATCAAACGTGCCGAAATTATGGCTTGAGATTGCATGCCCTAAGGCTTCAAAGCTCGTGTCTCGACAATCAATTAGGGGATATTTGGTTTCACAACCTTGCTCCGCTTGCCTAGCCTATCTTAACTAGGACCAGTAAGGAGAACCTTACATAGTTGGACGAACCAATTTCGCTCACTAATGCTGGAGAGAAAAACTCATCTGTCCAAGCCTGAGTGTCACGAACTCGCTGACGAATTCGCACAGGACAACTAGAGTTTCGATGGAGAAAAGCAGAGGAATCGAGAAGAGCAGCAAGAACGGAGTTTAGATTGGGTCCTGAATATTCTGAATAGAGTTCTTGGATGCGGCCCAGCAACCGTTACACACGCGGCTTATATACTGATCTGTACACAAGCTCACCCCACGATTACGGATGACGCCTTGACTTCCTTCTCCGTTGTCGGACGATGAACAGCGCCCGCCTTGCTCTTGTACGGACGGCGCTTGTATACCCTTGACACTGAGGTACGGTGCACCCAAATAATAAAGCATCCAGACGTACAAGCTTACCTACTGCAAATTCATGCGTAATAAATTACACAGCGATAAGTACATAAACCAAACAACTCAGTGGCTCCTAACGTTATATATTAAAAGCTGTAACGTTATATATTAGGCTAGTCTCAATGGGGGTTTCATGGGGGTATCATGCACATTAAATAACCTGCCACATCAGCAAATTTGTACTTTTTGCATGAAACTCTGAGGAGAGAGAAAGGATTCGTTTCATCCCCACGACACGACCTCGGCACTGTTTCCAACATCGTGAAATCGAATGAAACTCGCGTTGAGAGGCTTGGTGCGTTTCATGGCGACCACCGCACCGCTCCAGCAGGCGCGGTCCGTCCTGGAAGGAGAGCGAGTGCCGACCGCCGGCTCCGCCTCGCGCGGGCGCGAGCACCGGGTCTCCGCCGCTCGGGGCGAGCTCAGGCGGCGGGCGCGCGCGGAGCTCCGGCGGCGGGGGCGCGTGCGCGAGCTCCGGCGGCGGGCACGCGTAGAGCTCGGACGCACGCGCAAGCTTCGGCGGCGGGCGGAAGCGGGAGCCGAGGTAAGGCACGCGCGAGCTTCGGCGGCGGGCGCGCGCGGAGATCTGGCGGTGGCGTGCACGAGCTCCGGTGGCGGGGGCTTGAGCGGGGACGGTGAAAGGCCCTTGTTTGGTTTTGATAATTGAGTGACAACTTTAGGTGGACTAACATGTGTGATGATTGAGATACACAGGAGTTAGTTCACAGGTACATGTGTGTGAGCAACATATGCCATGGTGGAGATGGCTTGGAGATGTTGTAAGGCTCAACACATGAGTTGATGAAGGAGCTCATTGCAAATGAGACATGACATGGAGTCAGGTGACCAAGAGGTGAAGATCAAGATGAGGCTTGGCTTGATGGACCGGTTGGAAGTGTGAAGGGCAAGTTGAGGCTGCGAAGCGAAGGACCATGCGATGGTGAAGCTTGGGCAAGACTTGGTGCCGATGGACCGACGCAACGGTGAAGAGCAAGTGAGGTCAAGATCGATGGACCAAGAGTGTCACATGATGATATGAAGTGGATCATATCATTTGATGATCGTGTCGGTGCATGTTGTTGCATTGGCACAATGGAGGAAGACGGTGGAGATGGAAATGCGCAAGGCAAAGGTATAACCTAGGGCATTTCATTTCACCGGTCTAAGGTTGAGTAGAGAAGTACTTGACCGGATTTAGGATAGATGGCCGTACTATCAAGAGGGGTAATCTTGTTTGCATATCGGTCATCTAGTGCCACTTGAGCGATCTAACATTGCGATGTGCTAGGATCGAGTGGCGTGGTGAGTTGAAGAGAAAATCCTTTGAAAATGATTGTGAAAATGCTAACACACAAGCACATGGAGTTGTACACTTGGTGGTGTTGGCACATTTACAAAGGTGGCGTTTGTTCGCGCCGTGGTTTGTAGGGTTGAGTTGGGCTTGGGTCCCTCTCTCCCCTCCCGCCGAGCTTGCGAGGCGGGATTCGGCGTTTTTGGGAAAATTGGAGGCATATTTTCCATTGCGCCGGATGCAAATTGTTGTTGGAAACATACTATCCATGGTGATCAAGTTGGTATACTTGTTGGATAGCATGGTGGAGAAGTTGGCGTTGCGACGCGGCGACGAAAAGACAAAGGCTGCGCCTGGCAGAGGCGCCGGACGCTGGGTGTGGCAGAACCTCCTAAGTAATGTGGCCCACATGCACTAATCCTTGTCTTAACAGACCTCGGATACTAATGCATGTGTTCCACAGACTTAATTAGCTCTGTCGGGTTAAACCCGAAGTATCCACGATTCTCCGAGCATGGATCAATCATTACAAGAGACATTGCGGTGTACAACGGTTTACAATAAAATAATATACATCGAGTGAAAAGCGGAAGTCTTACAACATAAGTTTACCACCCTAGAAGTTTTAAATCTTACAAAACCCGAGTTAAGTTATTACAAACCATAAAGTAGTAGATAGCATTACGATAACTTTATACAACACCTCGTACGTGATGCTTGCCCAAGGCCAAACACACTACTCGTCGTCACTCTCCGAACGACCGTCATGCAACAAAGGTTCGAAACACACCCGAGCATGAGACTCACCGCAACAAGGGTTTAACAAACCCCGAGTACAAAAGTACTCAACAAGACTAACCCGACGAAAAGGTGGTGAAGACTCGGGAATGCGATAGGAATCAAGGTAAGGTCCAAAGCAAGAATCAATTCTTTTGCGAAAAGCCACTAATAGTGAGTCCTTAACCTCAAGTTTTACTTTCAAATTAACCTGTGGGGTTATTTATGCTAAACTAACTCCTAGATAAACCAGCAGATCAAGATAATTCATACAACTCTCTTTTATCTCTATCACAAAGTAACCACCACTTTTATCTACGATGAATGGTCGGAGGATCAAGTCTCCATAACCGAGGAGCACGACGATTCGAACCGATTTACTCAGCTGAGGATCCCTAACACACACGATATAAGTGGGACTCTAACCCACAATTATATCAACAATACCGTCGGACATTCTAGAACTAGGCTCAGCTTCCGTGCCATCCGAGAATACTTGTACACCTCCATTCCGGGTTACGTCCCACGAGGGTAACTAGTATTCCCGCCATCTCGCCACTCCCAATGCACGGGCTCACCGTACTAGTCCTTAGATTATCCTAGGGTAAAGCTTTTCCGTAGATATGTGAGTAGTTGAAAAGTCTTGATCCAAGGGCCAACAACGGTACGGTCCTTAATTGACAAGTCGGAAACACTACATCAACCATATGATGCAAGTTGCCCGACCGATCTTACTAATCATTAGCTACCAACATTAAGATGCCACATGTGAAACCAATTTCCAACAGCTCTGAAGTAACTCAGTTGAAAACCTATTTACTAAGGCAAGACTAAGCATACTAAACATTTTCGAAATAAACCGGTAACAAGGATGATATACAAGTAACAAGGTAGGTAATGCATCAATTAGGTTATAACGCAACTCCTGAAACTTAATGCATCAAAGCAAAAGCACAAATGGTAAAAGCTTTGTAATACAAGGTAAGGTTGAATGTAAACCGGGGCTTGCCTTGGTCGAGGGCGTAGACGAAACCGGACTCGTCAACACTGGAGACACCGAAACCCGACTCCGAACCGGTTCCTCCTTCGGACCGACGGTACTCTCCTCGTTCACGTGGTCTACACGATAATGACATGATTAAATATAAATATGATGCTTAGCAGAATTAAATGAATTAAATACAAGCGCAAACAATAAATTAAAGTGCCGAAGGTCATTAGGGTTGATGACCTAGGGTCTTCACTCAAATCCAAAGTCAAACAAGTAATTAATTAACTACGGAAATTAAATCCTAAAACAAATGTTGTCAAATTGATTTCAAAAATTAATTTTAAGTAGCTTATATTAAAAACAAGTGCACAAATAAATTTTCATGATTTTTGGATAAATAAATAAATTATTAAAAATCGAGAAGACTCACTTTTTAAATAAAAGGACTAATTTTTGAACATATCAAAACTACTTAAATTTGGCATTTTGAATTTTTCCTAGATAGAGGACATCACAAGGAACACACACAAAAATTTTCAGAATTTTTGGAGCTATACACAATTTACTATGAATTTTGAAAGAATAAAACATTTTCTAAATAAAAAGAAATGGAAAAAGGATTTATAAATGAAAAAGGCCGATCGGGCCGGAAGTGGACGAGGCTCGGCCCGAACCGTGGCCTGATCGGCCCAAACGTGCAGCCGGCCCATCCAACTCGCCCGAGCTGGGCGGCGGCGGCGGGGGCTCGCCGGCGATTCCTCGCCGGCGAGGTCCTAGCGGCGAGGCCTAGCCCTACGTGATCCCGCGGCAAAGGCGCACCCGCCGAGCTAGCTAATGGGGCGGCTAGCGCGGCGGCGCCCGCTCGCCGGCGGCCATGGCGGGCGGCGGAGCTGCGGCTCGGCGGAAGAGCTCGCCGGAGCTTCTCCGGTGGCTTTAGCGCGCGCGCGGTGCGGTGAGGTGCTACGGCGTGATGCGCGTGCCAAAGGACGCAGGCGCGAGGCCCTATCGGCCTCGGCCTTGGACGCGGCGGCGCGCATGGCAAACGGCGGCGGCGACGCGACGGCGGCCGGGCTCTACGAGCCGCTCGGGCTTAACCAAAAGCACGGGCGCGAAGCGGAGCTCACCGCGGGGCGGATGCGCTTGAAGATGGAGGCTCGGGGTGGCTGGAAGGGGAAGCTTGACGGCGGCGGAGATGGCGGCGGACTCCGATGGCAAGGCTCGCGTTCCGGCGTGTCCTGTCCACCAAATCGGAAAAGGGGAGGAGCACCATGAGCAGCACGTCAAGGCGAGCACGAAGGCGGCGGAATCGAGAAAATGACCAAGGACGACGACGAACGGCGGTGGCGGCGCTCGGCGGCTCGGCTCACCGTCACGGAGAAGATGATGGGCGAGCGGCCGATTGAGGGGAGGCGAGGAAGCTTGGTGTTGCTGGCTGGACGCGCGAGCTCAAGGCGGAGCTAATGGCGGGGTTTGCTTGGGCTATGACGGCGCGAGCGCGACGGCGATGGAGAGCGGAGCTCGGGCGCGGCAATGGCGTGGACGGCGCGCAGAGGAGGAGAAGGATAAGAAGGAGGAGAGTGGTTGGCCGGCCGAGTTAAGGCGCTGGGACGGAGTCGGAGACGGCGACACGGGGCGTCGAGAAGCCTCCCCTACGGCCGTGCGCTGGCGACCTCGGCGACCGGCCGGCATGGCCGCCATGGCTCGCCGGCGACGGGAGCGAGGGAGGAGATAAAGTGATGATGACGTCATCAACAAGGTGGCAGCAAAAGTATTTTGCAAATTTCTCCAAATTTTTGAACTGAAGTTGAAAAATTCCAAAAAGCAACCCTAGCTAATTTTTCATTCTCTACAAGTTTCTCAACTGGCACATTTTCAAATTTTGCAAGGAAAATTGAATTTGAATCAAATTTTGAAAAGGGGACAAAAACCCTAGAATGAAATATTTGAAATTACTTTGGATTTTTCTAAATAACTTGAAAAACTCCAAAACTATGAAAAACTCAACTTTTCAAACTGCACATTTTCTCCAAAAGATGTTTTTCCAAAATATGCATAGTTTTTGAATTGTGATTTGAAATTAAAAAGGGGACAACTGTCGGAAAACCGTATTTTCAAATTTATTTGAAATTCTTTTTGAAAACTTGAAAAACTTTGTTCACCAACATTGTAGGTCTCATCAAGCCCTACAATATTGCTTTTTGGACCAACCCCAAATTCTTTGTAGATTTTGAATTAGAGAAAAGGGGGTAAAACGGAGTTTGTCGGAAACGGGGTTTTCGAAATGAAATCGCGTTTGATCGAGCCGACACACCTCTAGGCTATCCAAAGCGTGAACAAACATCATCTCAGGGGCACAACCAACCTAGAATATAAACTTGGTTTTAGTTGATGCATATCAGGGTTAACCTAACATGAATGCTTTGCGACTAAACATGATGACATGGCAGGTTTTAGTTGATATAACATCAGAGATGTTACAGCCCTTCCCCCTTAAAGAAATCTCGTCCCGAGATTTAAAGCCTTGGGTTAGGTAATGGAAAAGGAAATGTGTCAAGCAACACATCTCAAACAAGGACATAAGGAAAAGGGTTTTTACAACTCACACTAGAATAGTTATAACTCATAGAGGGAATTATAACTTAGATAGAAGCATAGAATTCTGGGAAATGCTCTGACAGATACTCTTCTGACTCCCAGGTAGCCTCTTTTTCTGTGTGACGATTCCACCGTATCTTGTACCACTTGGTTGTTTTGTCATGCGAGTAACTCGATCTTTCGATCCGGTAACTCGACAGATACTCGAATAGGTTAGATCGGCTCAAGTTCAATTCCTTCAATGTCAACAATTTTGTCAGGTGGTTGAAGACATTTCTTAAGTTGTGACACATGAAACACATTGTGCACAGCTGACAACCGTTCTGGCAACTTCAAACGATAAGCTACTTTTCCACAAGTACCCGATAACCTGGAACGGGCCAATGTAGCGGGTGCTAACTTGCCCTTAACTCCGAATCGAGTAACTCCTTTCATAGGTGATACCTTCAAATACACATAATCTCCCGTAGCAAATATCAATGGCCGACGCCTTCTATCTCGCATAACTCTTTTGGCGGGACCGTGCTATCTTCATATTCTTCTCGTATCTGCTGAACTTTCTCTTCGCTTGCTCTCACAAGATCAACTCCAAACAACCTTCGTTCCCCGCTCGACCGGTGTAGTGGAGTCCCGCATCTTCGACCATACAATGCCTCAAAAGGTGCCATTTTGATAGTTTCTTGATAACCGTTGTTGTATGAGAATTACGCCAATGGTAAACATTCATCCCATTTCTCCTAAAATTCAACACACAAGATCTCAACATATCTTCTAAGATTTGATTAACCCTTTCGTCGACCATCGGTTTGCGGATGATAAGCTGAACCGTAAAGCGAGATCACTACCCATTGATTCATTGAAAGATTTCCGAAATTTGACAAAAATTGAGTACCTCTATCGGACACAATGGTCTTTGGTACACCATGAAGCTTCACAATATTACTCAAATATAACTCCGCATAGGTGGATGCGGGATATATTGTCTTAACGAGTAAGAAGTGAGCTGACTTGGTAAGACGGTCGACAATGACCCGAGATGGAATCATAGCCCCTTGATACCTTGGGCAAACCGACAATAAAATCCATACTAATATCTTCCCACTTTGTCATGCAGGAATAGGCAATGGTTGTAACTCTCCCGCGACTTCGGATGCACAAATTTCACTTTCGACATGTATCACACCTTGCTACATAACTAGCAATTTCTATTTTCATTTTGGTCCACCAAAATCTCGCTTCAAATCATGATACATCTTGTTGCTTCCTGGATGAATAGAGAACTTAGTGTTGTGTGCTTCATCAAGGATTTTCTCGACGTAACTCAGAACTTTTGGCACGACCAACCGATTCTTAAACCATACCACACCCTCTCGCATCAACTCTAAAACAAGAATCTTCATGTTTACTTGGCCTTCTCCTTAATCTTTTCCTTGATACATTTGATTCCCTTATTGCCTTTCGAGCAAAGCAATAATTTGATCTCGATAGTTGTTTCAATATTCGATTAGACAAGCCGCCTTGTTGAACAATCTCTATGCCAAGTTTATCAAGTTCATTGCACAATGAAATATCCGGAGGCTTCACCGTCAAACAGTTACATTGATTCTTTCGACCGAGTGCATCGGCGACTACATTCGCCTTACCGGGATGGTAATGCACCTCTAGATCATAGTCCTTTATTAACTCTAACCACCTTCTTTGCCTCATATTTAGCTCATCTTGAGTGAAAATATATTTTAGACTCTTGTGATCCGTATAAATGTGACAGTACTTGCCTAGCGTATAATGACGCCATATCTTTAATGCATGAACAACCGCCGCTAACTCAAGGTCATGAGTTGGATAATGCTCTTCATGTGGCTTAAGCCGTCTTGAAGCATATGCTATAACTCGGCCTTCTTGCATCAATACACACCCAAGACCGGTGCACGAAGCATCACAATAAACATCAAACGGCTTCCGGACATCCGGGCCGTGCTAAGATTGGTGCCGTTGTCAACAACTTCTTCAAGGTCCGAAAAGCTTCCTCACATTCGGGTGACCGGACAAACTTCACTTGATTCTTCAACAATTCGGTGATAGGCTTGGACACCTTTGAGAAATCCGGAATGAACCGACGATAATATCCCGCCATTCCCGAAAACCGCGAACTTGATGAACTGTTCTTGGAGGTTCCCAATCAAGTACATCTTTAACTTTGCTAGGGTCTACGAAACACCTTCAACACAAGACATGCCCAAGAAACTGAATTTCCTTTAGCCAAAACTCACATTTGCTTGAACTTAGCATACAAACTGATGTTTCCTTAAACGCTCAAGAACTATGCGTAAATGTTTCGCATGTTCCGCTTCATTCTTGGAGTAAACCAGGATATCATCAATGAATACCACTACAAACCGATCAAGTTACGGCATAAACACCGAGTTCATAAGGTATGAGAAATGAGCCGGTGCATTGGAAAGCCCAAATGACATAACTAAGTATTCATATAATCCATATCTCGGTAGTGAATGCGCCTTTGGAATATCCTCGGGCGAATCTTGATCGATGATACCCGGATCGAGATCTATTTTTGAAAACACCTTTGCTCCCGCCAACCGATCAAAAAGTAGATCAATACGGGGCAAAGGATATTTATTCTTGATAGTCACCTCATTCAACGGACGATAATCTACAACCAATCTCGAGTTTTATCCTTCTTCTTCACAAAAATAGCCGGGCAACCCCAAGGCGATTTACTATGCCTCGATAAATCCCTTATCCAAAGAACTCTTGCAATTGTTTCTTCACTACGCTAATTCGGGAGGTGCCATCCTATATGCTCTTCTAGATATAGGAGCGGTACCAGGCTTCAACTCAATCACAAACTCAACATCTCCGTCGGAGGTAACCCCGGTAACTCTTCTCGGAAACACATCGGAAACTCTCGAACAACTCGGAATATGCTCAATCTTTGTTGCCGATATGGCATTGACTACCTCAACCTTTCTCTTGAGAGTTGGGAAACGGATGAGAAGCTTAGACTTACTATTAGGTATGTTGACTGCGTCACGAGACCTATTGAAAATATCTATCATCTGCCTCCATGCCGACTCACCAATTCATTCCTATTATGACATCTATTGTCTCGCTTTTCCAGGACTATCATATTGGTGGGAAAGATATGCCCTCCCAAATCTATAGGCACTTCGCGTACCATCTCTCTAGTACACATTCGCCCACCAGCGACCGTATAAAGAACTCTTCATTTGTAATTGTTATAGGTATGTCATGCTTCTTAACAAAAGTGCCATTGATGAATGTATGTGATGCACCCGAATCAAAAAGTGTAACTGGGATGATTGGCAACGTAAAACATACCCGGCATGATAGGTTCACCGTCAGGAATTTCTCCGGCTTGAGTGAGGAAAACTCGACCGGTCTTCTTGTCATTCTTGTCATTCTTAGCATTCGGTTACCACCTCGATTCCGATCTCGCTGTCGCGTTGTCGTGGAGCGGAGCTCTTGGAATACCATAACCATACCGATATCGCCGGATACGGGCGGTCCCTTGAGAAATGGCCGGGCTTGCCACAATTAAAGCATGGGTAGTTATAGTTTGGTGGGGTTTGGATACGAACACCTGGGGCATTCGGGCGACGTGGAGCCGGAAGGGCCGCAGCGGGACGGAAAAACGCCGCGGCCTAGGGCTGAACTCGGGGTGGACGATAAGGAAAACGACCATGATTTTGAGGATGGAAAACAACTTTTTGGCGCTTTACATTGCCACCATAGGAACTAGAGAAACCACCCTTCTTCTTTTTCGGCTCTTTATGCTTGCGATGCTTTTCCTCAAATGAAATGGCAATGTTCACGCCTCTTGATATGTAGCATTGGGGGATCCGTGAGCATTACCCGAATCTTAGTATTCGGGCCTCGATAAAGCATTCTTTCTTCTTGCGGTCGTTGTTAACATGATCGGGGGCATATTGGGACAGATGATTGAACTTGCCAACATACTTGCATAACCGACATATCACCTTGTTGGAGAGCTAGAAACTCATCAAGTTTGATACGCATAATACCCTCGAATATGATGAGCACGGAAACCCTCACGAAATTCAGCCCAAGTAATACGATGACCTTCGGGTTGTTCGGCAACAAAGTTAGCCCACCAAGTCCCAAAGAAGCCTCTCGATTCTTTGTCTTTTGCCGCAAACAAAGGGCTTCGATATTCCGTACACTCAATCGGCCCAAATTTACGCTCCATAGTGCGGAGCCATTCATCTGCCTCCATGGGTTCATCTCGCCCGGAAAAGACTCGGAGGACGGTGTCTCGTGAAATCCACATATGTGGTTTCATCTCTATTATTTCTACCACGATTTCCATCTTCAAGGGCATTCGATTCCGATTTTGAACCATGGTAGTGGTGGCATTAACTAAGGCTGCAATAGCTTCACCAAAGTGGGTGGAACAGTGGCGGAAATGGAGCACCGTTATCGGACATCTGTTTCATAAACAACCACACTTATTCACATAATTTATTGAACTAAACAAGCCGATGATACGAAGTTAAGCACACTTATGATACATTATTTTTGTTACAACGATCGCACCTCTGCTGAGACTTCCCATAGCTACTAAGGTTCAAGAACAACAGAGAAGAGATATATTACATCACTTTCTACCTAATTTCCTACTCTTCCTCCTCCTCATCATCCACTATCATCTCCGGATCTTCCTCCGGATCTTCTTCTTCTTCTGGATCCTCTTCAGTATCATTTGCGGCATTCATCTCATCTTCATCAATAATATCTTCCTCAACAGGTTCATCTTCTTCAGGATCTTCTTCCTCCATCATGTCTGGTTCTTCGTCCGGACCCATGACATAACCAAGATCGTCTCCCGCAACCATCCGATAACTGGATCCGCCAGTTGTTTAACCTCGCACTCATCATCGGCATCATCAGCATACTCCTCTAATTCTGCCACATATCCCTCTAACTCTTCAATTCGTTCATTGGCTTCTTGTAACTGAGCACGGGTATGATTCTTCTGATTCTGTGTGTGCTTCAGACGACGCCTAAGCTGGCGAATCTGATAAACCTCATTAACTCGATCATGTTCTGCCCTCTGCAATTCTGATCTAAGCCTTGCTATCTCAGCCTGTGGATCTGAGCTGGAACTGCCACTACTCTCTCCAATCTCATATCTTGGAGCTAACTGGTGGCGGGGCACTCCCTGAGGTCCAGTACTCTTACGAGGGGTCTGCTTGGTACGAGCCATCCTAAAAGAATAGAAAGATTATAAGGATAGATAGATAGGATCCGAAAATTAGCATGAATAGGATTGATATTACTTAACCCAAACCACATTAAGAAGGAAGGTAATTAAAACAAAGTTAATTAAGCATGATGCATGAACGAACTTACGATCTAAGCGTAAAGACATTAAATTAAGCACATACTTAAAGTAAACTTTCGTAATTAGGGCAATAATGCATGCTATCCACCACTAGGGTTTTCAAATATGCCTATAAGGGCTAAAAGAATGGAATTTAGATAAGGAATAAGCAATTTGGACTCAAAATAGTCATATTAAGTTTTATAAATCCAAAACCTTTTGAAGTTTTTGCAATAGACACGCAATACTGAATAACGATCCGGCTCGATACCAGGTTGTGCGGAACCTCCTAAGTAATGTGGCCCACATGCACTAATCCTTGTCTTAACGCACCTCGGATACTAATGCATGTGTTCCACAGACTTAATTAGCTCTGTCGGGTTAAACCCGAAGTATCCACGATTCTCCGAGCATGGATCAATCATTACAAGAGACATTGCAGTGTACAACAGTTTTACAATAAAATAATATACATCAGAGTGAAAAGCGGAAGTCTTACAACATAAGTTTACCACCCTAGAAGTTTTAAATCTTACAAAACCCGAGTTAAGTTATTACAAACCATAAAGTAGTAGATAGCATTACGATAACTTTATACAACACCTCGCACGTGATGCTTGCCCAAGGCCAAACACACTACTCGTCGTCACTCTCCGAACGACCGTCATGCAACAGGTTCGAAACACACCCGAGCATGAGACTCACCGCAACAAGGGTTTAACAAACCCCGAGTACAAAAGTACTCAACAAGACTAACCCGACGAAAAAGGTGGTGAAGACTCGGGAATGCGAGCCGGATAGGAATCAAGGTAAGGTCCAAAGCAAGAATCAATTCTTTTGCGAAAAAGCCACTAATAGTGAGTCCTTAACCTCAAGTTTTACTTTCAAATTAACCCGTGGGGTTATTTATGCTAAACTAACTCCTAGATAAACCAAACAGATCAAGATAATTCATACAACTCTCTTTTATCTCTATCACAAAGTAACCACCACTTTTATCTACGATGAATGGTCGGAGGATCAAGTCTCCATAACCGAGGAGCACGACGATTCGAACCGATTTACTCACCGAGGATCCCTAACACACACGATATAAGTGGGACTCTAACCCACAATTATATCAACAATACCGTCGGACATTCTAGAACTAGGCTCAGCTTCCGTGCCATCCGAGAATACTTGTACACCTCCATTCCGGGTTACGTCCCACGAGGGTAACTAGTATTCCCGCCATCTCGCCACTCCCAATGCACGGGCTCACCGTACTAGTCCTTAGATTATCCTAGGGTAAAGCTTTTCCGTAGATATGTGAGTAGTTGAAAAGTCTTGATCCAAGGGCCAACAACGGTACGGTCCTTAATTGACAAGTCGGAAACACTACATCAACCATATGATGCAAGTTGCCCGACCGATCTTACTAATCATTAGCTACCAACATTAAGATGCCACATGTGAAACCAATTTCCAACAGCTACGAAGTAACTCGGTTGAAAACCTATTTACTAAGGCAAGACTAAGCATACTAAACATTTTCGAAATAAACCGGTAACAAGGATGATATACAAGTAACAAGGTAGGTAATGCATCAATTAGGTTATAACGCAACTCCTGAAACTTAATGCATCAAAGCAAAAGCACAAATGGTAAAAGCTTTGTAATACAAGGTAAGGTTGAATGTAAACCGGGGCTTGCCTTGGTCGAGGGCGTAGACGAAACCGGACTCGTCAACACCGGAGACACGAAACCCGACTCCGAACTCGGTTCCTCCTTCGGACCGACGGTACTCTCCTCGTTCACGTGGTCTACACGATAATGACATGATTGAATATAAATATGATGCTTAGCAGAATTAAATGAATTAAATACAAGCGCAAACAATAAATTAAAGTGCCGAAGGTCATTAGGGTTGATGACCTAGGGTCTTCACTCAAATCCAAAGTCAAACAAGTAATTAATTAACTACGGAAATTAAATCCTAAAACAAATGTTGTCAAATTGATTTCAAAAATTAATTTTAAGTAGCTTATATTAAAAACGAGTGCACAAATAAATTTTCATGATTTTTGGATAAATAAATAAATTATTAAAAATCGAGAAGACTCACTTTTTAAATAAAAGGACTAATTTTTGAACATATCAAAACTACTTAAATTTGGCATTTTGAATTTTTCCTAGATAGAGGACATCACAAGGAACACACACAAAAATTTTCAGAATTTTTGGAGCTATACACAATTTACTATGAATTTTGAAAGAATAAAACATTTTCTGTCTAAAAAGAAATGGAAAAAGGATTTATAAATGAAAAAGGCTGATCAAGCCGGAAGTGGACAGGCTCGGCCCAGAACTGTGGCCTGATCGGCCCAAACAGTAGCAGGCCGGCCCATCCAACTCGCCCGAGTTGGGCGGCGGCGGCGGCGAGGCTCGCCGGCGATTCCTCGCCGGCGGCGAGGTCCTAGGCGGCGAGGCCTAGCCCTACGTGATCCTCGGCGGCAAGGCGCACCCGCGAGCTAGCTAATGGGGCGGCTAGCGCGGCGGCGCCCGCCGCCGGCGGCCATGGCGGGCGGCGGAGCTGCGGCTCGGCGGAAGAGCTCGCCGGAGCTTCTCCGGTGGCTTTAGCGCGCGCGCGAGGTGCGGTGAGGTGCTACGGGCGTGATGCGCGTGCCAAAGGACGCAGCGCGAGGCCCTATCGGCCTCGGCCTTGGACGCGGCGGCGGCGCATGGCAAACGGCGGCGACGCGACGGCGGCCGGGCTCTACAGAGCCGCTCGGGCTTAACCAAAAGCACGGGCGCGAGCAGGAGCTCACCGCGGGGCGGATGCGCTTGAAGATGGAGGCTCGGGGTGGCTGGAAGGGGAAGCTTGACGGCGGCGGAGATGGCGGCGGACTCCGATGGCAAGGCTCGCGTTCCGGCGTGTCCTGTCCACCAAATCGGAAAAGGGGAGGAGCACCATGAGCAGCACGTCAAGGCGAGCACGAAGGCCAGCGGAATCGAGAAAATGACCAAGGACGACGACGAACGGCGGTGGCGACGCTCGGCGGCTCGGCTCACCGTCACGGAGAAGATGATGGGCGAGCGGCCGATTGAGGGGAGGCGAGGAAGCTTGGTGTTGCTGGCTGGACGCGCGAGCTCAAGGCGGAGCTAATGGCGGGGTTTGCTTGGGCTATGACGGCGCGAGCGCGACGGCGATGGAGAGCGGAGCTCGGGCGCGGCAATGGCGTGGACGGCGCGCGGAGGAGGAGAAGGATAAGAAGGAGGAGAGTGGTTGGCCGGCGAGTTAAGGCGCCGGACGGAGTCGGAGACGGCGACACGGGCGTCGAGAAGCCTCCCTACGGCCGTGCGCTGGCGACCTCGGCGACCGGCCGGCATGGCCGCCATGGCTCAGCGGCGACGAGGAGCAGGGAGGAGATAAAGTGATGATGACGTCATCAACAGTGGCAGCAAAAGTATTTTGCAAATTTCTCCAAATTTTTGAACTGAAGTTGAAAAATTCCAAAAAGCAACCCTAGCTAATTTTTCATTCTCTACAAGTTTCTCAACTGGCACATTTTCAAATTTTGCAAGGAAAATTGAATTTGAATCAAATTTTGAAAAGGGGACAAAAACCCTAGAATGAAATATTTGAAATTACTTTGGATTTTTCTAAATAACTTGAAAAACTCCAAAACTATGAAAAACTCAACTTTTCAAACTGCACATTTTCTCCAAAAGATGTTTTTCCAAAATATGCATAGTTTTTGAATTGTGATTTGAAATTAAAAAGGGGACAACTCGTCGGAAAACCGTATTTTCAAATTTATTTGAAATTCTTTTTGAAAACTTGAAAAACTTTGTTCACCAACATTGTAGGTCTCATCAAGCCCTACAATATTGCTTTTTGGACCAACCCCAAATTCTTTGTAGATTTTGAATTAGAGAAAAGGGGGTAAAACGGAGTTTGTCGGAAAATGTGGTTTTCGAAATGAAATCGCGTTTGATCGAGCCGACACACCTCTAGGCTATCCAAAGCAAGAACAAACATCATCTCGGGGCACAACCAACCTAGAATATAAACTTGGTTTTAGTTGATGCATATCGTGGTTAACCTAACATGAATGCTTTGCGACTAAACATGATGACATGGCGGGTTTTAGTTGATATAACATCGAGATGTTACACTGGCGGGACGCGTCCGCGGCGGCGGGGACGCCGACCCGTAAAGTTTCAGTTTTCGGCCGTTCGGCGGCATCGGGCGGACGCGGGCGGACGCTAGCGGCGAGGACGCGAGCGGTTCTTGTCTTTGCGTCCGGGCGCGTGTTGCGGCTTCAGCGGAAAGGGGTTCTCGACAATGGGCGCCGGACGCGCAACGGCGAAGCCCCAGCCGGACGCCCGGGACGCCGACGTGGCGGCACGTGGTTGGCCGCGGCGCCAACGGTCGTCTGGGGCGCGCGCGCGGGCTGAGGCGCCGGACGCGTCCGGCGGCCTGCGGCGGACGCGTCCGGCGCATGGCTTCCGAGCAAAGGAGAAAGAGCCGTTGGGCGCCAACGGTTGTGTTTGATTCGCAGGGACACGTGGAGCGCGGAGGAGCGCCGGACGCGTCCGGCGGCTTGCTCCGGACGCGTCCGGCGAGTACTGCGGTGTTGTCCGAGGTGGGTAACGGCTAGTTGAGACCTTGGGTCTATAAATACGTGGTTTGGCCGGCTGTGGCTGGTTGCTGAGCACGCCCAAGCTTTGGTAGCTTGTGTTGTGGTGCTTGGAAGCCCTTCTACTCACATATGCTTGGTAGTGACCATCCGATAGTGTGAGAGAGTGATTTCTAGTGCATTGCTTTGCGAGGTTGCATCGAGTGGCACTAGGTGGTTGTGTTGCAAGCCGGAGAGCTTGTTACTCTTGGAGGTTGCCACCTCCTAGACGGCTTGGTGGCAAGAGGCTCCGTGGTAGCACGCGTGGAGATACGGTGCTCGGAGAAGAGATTGTGAGAGGTCGGTACTCACCTCGCGGGGATCGCGAAGAGTAGCCCTATTGGATTGCGCGTGTCATTGAGTTACCACCCTTGAGTGTGTGGGTTTGCTCGGTGCCTTGAGGGGCTCACTTGAGAGTGGTGTCTTGCGGTGCCTTGCGGGCGTGCCTTGAGGGGCAAGTGACTTGAGGGTCACACCGAAGAACCATCTAGGTGAAAAGACCGGAGGAACCACCGAAGGTGTTGGTCGACACAACGGGACGTAGCTTGGGGGCAACCAAGTGAACCCGGTGAAAAATCGCCGAGTCATCTTGTGTCCACACTTCGCGGTGGTTTGCAATCTCTTTCACAAGCTTTGTATTTACTTTTCTTACATTCTTGTATAGCTTGTGTAGTTGCTCTTGTGGTTAGTTAGCTTGAGTAGCTTGTTAATCACCTTCTTGCTTGTGTAGCTAGAAGTAGAGTAAGTTGCCTTGCTTAGCTTGTGTAATTAAGTAAGATTGAGCTCTTGGGTTTGGCTTGTGTAGCTTTGTCCATGAGCATCTAGTGAGCTTAGGTTGGCTTTGTGCTTTTGCTCATTAGAATTGTGTAGGTGCACACCCGGTTGCTAAAGTACTAGCTGCTTAG
Source organism: Themeda triandra (assembly GCA_018135685.1). NCBI lineage: Eukaryota > Viridiplantae > Streptophyta > Magnoliopsida > Poales > Poaceae > Themeda > Themeda triandra. The sequence continues at coordinate 3,121,940 of JAENPR010000007.1, read as the reverse complement.
GTTTGTGTGACCTTGCAAGCTAGACTTGTTTAGTGTGCACTAGCTAGATTGGCACCTTGTCTTCTTGTTTAGGATCTTTTACAAGGTGCATCTAGATACATAGATAGAGGGGTGAAAGTCTTGGCTAGGCTGATAGATTTAATTCCGCACTTATATCGGTTAGCCAGAGCGATTAGTTTCAAAAAGGACTATTCACCCCCCCTCTAGTCCGCCATCTCGACCTTACAGACGGGGCCTCGGCCGGCCACGGGCGGGCACGGCAGGACCGCTGGCACGAGCTCTGCGCCTCGGCCGGCCCCGGGCGGGCGCTGCTCCCTCGCCGTCGCGGGCGCGGCTCTGCGCGCGTCCGCCGGACGCCCGCCACGCACCGCCGCCGGCACGAGCTCTGCGCCTCGGCTGGCCACGGGCAGGCGCTGCTCCCTCGCCGTCGCAGGCGCGACTCTGCTCGCGCGTCCGCCGGCCGCCCACTCCACCGCCGTTGAGCGGTCCGCGCGGGCACGGCTCCTCCGTCGTCGTAGGAGTGGCTCCACGAGCGCGTCCGCCTGCCGCCCGCTACGCATCGCCGCCGCGAGCGCTCTGCGCCGCTGAGCCGCTCTGCGCGCGTCCCCTGTCCGCCCGGTCCGCTGTTGAGTCGCTCCTCCGACGTCGCGAGCGCAGGCGCGAGTCCGCCGGCCGGTAGCGAGCTCGTGCGCATGTCTGCCGACCAAGGGCACGCATCGTCGTCGCAGACGCTTGCTGCACGCATGCGTTCGCTGGCCACGGGCGAAGCTCCGTCGTCGGCTCGTCGTGGGTGCGTGCTCCACGCGCTGATTCCATGGTTGAGCTGTGCGAGAAGGTTGCGGAAGGAAGGAAAGATAAGGAATGGTGGGACCCACAAAAGAGTAAAATAACCTATGAAACTGTGCTATGAAATTTGCATTGAGAGAAGCCCTTGTTTCGGATCAAAGTTTCACGGTGTTGGAAACTGTGCGGTGAAAGTTGCCATTGAGACTAGCCTTAAAAGTTGTTGATGTCAAAAGGAAAAAAAAAACCTTAGTCGCTCCTTGAGTGGACGTACGTGGTACACCGCTGGCTGTGGACACTGGACACACGTACTCTGGCGCCGGCTTGCCCTAGACACAGTCTTTAACACGTATACAAAACTGTGCGAACATGGAAATCGAATTGAAATCCATGAACAGGGGAGTCCTGCATGTCCCCTGCTGTTTTTTTTTCCCCAGAGATACATAGCGGCCAATGTACAGTCAACAATGCATGTACATTTATAATACAATATATACAACAGTGCCCCGAGATAGCGGTCTTTGTGATGATGTAGACAGTACATGTGCATCAGTGCATGGCGTTCTACTGGAATCTCATATACAGTATACAGCACGTGACACGCTCGAACGTTTCTTTCCCCAGTAACCCGCTATAGGCAGTAGCACTGTAATCACGGATGACCAATTGACCAGTCTCCAAATATTCAGATGCACGAATTGGATACATTTTTACCATCTTCAATGACGTGGCACACAAACTCGACCTGATAGCATGGACCCACCATGAGAAATGACAATTTTGCCCCCGTCTATTTCTTCTTCCCCTGGCCTTACTCGCTCGACATCTACCTCATCATGTGTGCCGTCGTACTGAGCTGCCCCATCGCGTGCGTTGTCACCTCTGATCGGACCCCATCGCGGGAAAGGGCCTCGCCGTGCTCGCTGCGTCTACCCGTGCCCTCACCCTTGCCCGTCATGCCTGTAGAGCCTCGGCACAAGCTTCCCGGACGTCTCCCATGGAGCGCCGCCATGCCGACCCCGCCGTCACCAACCGTATCGTGTAGCTCCGTCTCCTTCTCCTCCTCCGCGTCCACCTGCTCCACGACGGCCTCGCCGAGCAACGACAGGGGGACGCACGTGGCCTCATCGATGGACGAGCGCCGGCCGAGGAACTGCTCCGAGGTCGTGTCGTAGATGTTGTTCAGGGTCCGGAACACCGCGACAGTGACGACCTTGTTGGGCCTGCGGAACGAGCTGGTGCAGGGGTGCCAGGCTGCCGGCACGACTGCCAGGGCCACACAAACGGCGGTGGTGGGTAGCAGCGTTGCGCGTAATGCGCGGACGAGGTCGACGGGCAGAGGGCGGGCAGTGTGGCACGTCGCGAAACTTGTAGAGTAATGCGGTCAGGCCCTTCTTGGCCATGGTGTTGGGGTGGTGGCGGCGCTCAAGCTCGTGGAAGTGGAGATGGGGAGGGTGCAGGGACAGAGGCATTGTCCCGCTCTCGTGTCTCCATTGTCAACCATGGGCGGAGCTCAAACCAGGAAGGGACAGAGGAAGATGAAATAGATGGGGGTAAAAGTGTCATTTCCCATGGTGGGTCCATGATGTCAGGTCAAGTTTGTGTGCCACGTCATTGAAGATGGTAAAAATGTATCTAATTTGTGCCTCTTATGCTACTAAGTTAGATGTAATTCTAAACCTGATATTTTGAGACTGCCCAATGGTAAAAAGTTAAATATCCGGAGAGAGTGAGTACGTGCTCATGTTTCCCAACGGAGTTGATTGTAGTGCAGGGCGCGAGGTGCTGCAAGTGCAAATGTTGAATGGGCGTCGTTATAGAGTACTCGTTTTTGTATCTCCGAGTGCATGAGCTTCTCCAAAATTGATTATTTCGGAGGTGCTGCAAAATTGATTCTTTCGGAGGGGGGCATCCAGGGCAGGGGGGCAGGGCAAGGCAGGCGAGAGGAAGGATATGCATCGCCGATTCGCCGGCCGCCAGGCTCGAGCTGCCGGCTGGCCACACTGCCGCACAGCACTGCGGCTCGAGCTGCCGGCGCCGGCTGGCCACACTGCCTCACAGCACTGCTAGCACACGCACTGCTTACTGCGGCAGGGAATTCATTGTCCTTGCAGCGACGCACAAGCTTCTTCCGGGTTACTACTACTACTGGCTACGCTCATGGAGACTACTGGCTACGCTCATGGAGTAGGAGTATATGGAAGCCAGCTCTAGACGCTGCAAATTCCCTCCATTGGACGCGACGGCATCAGGCATGGTATCCACCTGTAGCACACAAGGCTACTGTACTGTACATGCCTTATATCCACTGACTGTAGCACCAACAAGACAGGAGACAGAAGGCTCCCTGCACAAAACACAGCCGTAGTATCTCTCCCCAAAAGACGTCTGTATCACGCTGTACCAGTAAATACGCCTGCGTCTGCCTATGGGCGCAGTGCAAGATATTGTACAGCAGGACATCCAAGTCGTTCCTGCGCCCGCTGCGCGAGCGTATACGTAGCTACACCTACTACCGTACTAGGTAGAGCACTACTGTACGTAGTACTGTAGAAGGCGGCAGCGGCAGCAGCAGAGCCGGCACGCCGGCCGGTGGTAGCTGCTCCGTTTGGCACGCCGTGCTACACGCCCGCCGCCCGAGCGTGTGTTCAATACGCCGATACGCGCGGCACGGCGGCAGCGCCGGCAGTGAAGATTCGGTTGCACCCGCGTAGAGGTCCGGAGAGATACGCTTGTCAGGCGGCGACGTGCCGGTGCCTCGCCCTTGCTGCGGCCTGCTGCTCTGGCCGCCTGGCCGGAGCCCGGAGCTGCCTGTCCGGCTCTGACCGGCAGCCGGCGGCCCAGAGACGACACGACAGGACGGGGTAGGGTTTCCAGTTTTGAAAAATTACTTTCGTTCCACTCGATACACACTTTCTTCCAGGGTGTCTGCGTGTGTACGTATACACTACTGTACTGGACCGATCGCGCGGGCTGGACTACTCGATGAGCATGCGTGTAGGGGGGTTGTCCTAGGACGATTTTACCATGTCTGAAGGATCGATCGATCTGGGCATATACCCGACAAATTGGGAGATTCGGCGGTTTTGTTGGCGCCAAGTAGTAACAACGTTCCACAGAATTAGAACAGAATACAAACTCCATCAGTTTGCGCCACGATTATTTCACATTATTTGCTTATGTATAAACGGCAAAGGAGCTCATGTGTGGTAAAACAGATCTTCGTGTGGCTAAAGGCAATACGACCACTAGTATTATGGGGCTGCTATTCAAGTTTGGGTGGCCCATAAATCCCACCCCAGCCCTTATTTGTGTGGGCACTTTGTTGACCCCCCCCCCCCCCACCCCACCCCCATTTATTGATTGAACGGCTTTTCTCTCACACGTGTGGCTCCTCTAACCAATCTCCTCCTCATGAGTCCTTCATAGTACGAGGCTTCGCCTCTCCAACCTCCCCCATGAGCCACCAAAGTCCAATATCCTGCCCACGAAACCTACATGGTGTGTGGCTTCTTCTTTGCTCGACCTCTTCTCCTATGAACCCCGACGGCACATGCCCCCCTCCTAATAAGCAGCCCCTCACAGCACGCAACTCTCCTCTCACAAGATCCTTGGGCGCTCCTCATTGTAAGATCATGACTACTCAACTGCTTCGAGACCTTAACCCCAGTGTGCTTGTTCTTCCCTGACTGATCCTACTAGACGGCTACTCCCCTCGGTTCCTGGCGAAGCCACCCAGAGTAGCTCTTCTCCATCGCACAAAGCTCAGTGAGGACCGACGAGGGGACGACTAATGTCTCATGTGTTAGGAAGAAATTTGATGGTTCCTGTTGGAGTAAATATAAAAACAAACATCCTTAAAAATAGAAGTCCTCAAATCAAATAAGGACCTTGATTTGAGGGCTCTTACTAGAATTGCTCTTGCCAAATTTATTTTTTATTTTTTTTATCTTGTTCAAAAATAAAGTATATAAATTTAACCAAATTTATAGAGAATACTATTAAAATATGTGACACCATAGAAGTACTATGTAACCGATAAATATTCTATTGATTTTAGTATGCTATCATAAATATTGTTTGCCTTGAATTCCCCTATGAAAATTCATTTCATAAGTACTGATTTTTAATTTCATATTCTACCATAACTTTTGTTCTCCTTCTCTTTTGATCTGATCAACTTTACTATAGTTTGATTTAGGACATACAAAAAGATTCATATTTAGGTGTAGAGGGAGTAAACAATGAAAATACAACCTTCCTGAAGTACTGTATAAGGGACCAAAGTTTATTCTATGCCAAACTATTCTACATTTTCACTAGAGTACTCCCGTAAGTAATAATATCTATATATATCAACTTAAAATACTAAATTGTAAACCATAAGTACTTCGTATTTCACAGTGTATTAGAGTGAAAAACAAACGAGAAGAAGGGTATTCATCGTAACCGGTGGCCTCTCCTTTGTCTTCCCGAGTCACCAGCAACAGCAAGCACCACATGGGAGTTGCCTCCTGCTGCGGTGGCGCCTGCGGCTGCGGCCTGCCGCCTGCCGCCTGCCCCGCGGAGCCGCAGCCAAAACTTTGGTTTCTACGCAGCTTTTATGGCAACTTTGCTTCTACAAGTAGGCAAACCATGGCCATGGATGTAGAGGGGCAGGCCAGGCGTGCGTAGGCTGCTCCGTAGGCTTCGGTCAGTGCCTCAGCTTGCTCCGTAGGCTTCGGTCAGTGCCTCAGCTCAGCTGCCTTGTTGCCGCCCGCCAGCTGCCACAGACTTCCAGTTCCAGTTCATACAGCTACATTCCTCGAGAGGAGACATTCTGCTGCCTGCCCGCCTCATTGAAAACCCAGTGTACCGTGTTGCTACCGTGTTGCTAGCTCGCCTCAGAGGAAGCACAAAATCTTTCTGCTCAGAGCTTGCATTGTGAATCTCTCTGCATTGTGGTTCTTTCAAAATTCTAGGGAGATGCCAACAGCTAGCTACTCTTTCTTAAAGTATGCAGCTCGTTCTGCTTGTACCCTTTCACTGTATGCAGTTACGACCAAAACAGCATACATGCGCCATTGTACGTTTTGCCTATCCCGTGACAACTTGCGAAACATTCGTCTCCACATTCTGAACGCATCGCGCAAAGGGAAAGACAACACACAAACTTGAGTGCCTTTTGTTTGCATCTCAGTAGACTTTACTTTAGTCTTTAGCATGCATTAGCATGATAAGTCATGTACGTATAGGATGATAGGATCGGACGGAGAACTCCGGGTCCCCGGCCAGTCCTGAACACAAGTAACGGTCCAGCCCCCCTGCAAGATTAAATTCCGTTTGTTCCGTTGCAAGTCCTGCTGGGTAAAACGGGGACACACGGATTTGACGCGAGGTGAGGTCGTGAGGATGACAGACGTCTCGCTCATGCACGTCTCGCTCATGCACGAAAGCAGCCGGCAACAGCTGCTCCTCCCAATGCTGGGAGAAAGATGGAGATAATGCAAGGGCCTTGTTTAGTTCCAGAATTCACCCCCAAATTTCACTATCGCAATTCCTATTCCCCATCACATCAAAACGCTCGTGAAATACATGTAGATCTTAAATGTAGATGAAATCAAAAACTAATTGCACAGTTTTATCAGATTTCTGCGAGACGAACATTTTGAGGCTAATTATTAAATATTTGGACAATTTTTTGCACTAAAAAACAAAAAAGTGGTACAGTTTTCCGACAGGAACACTGTAGCACTGTTCACCCGAATCCGGACCCGGAATCCGGATCTAAACAAGGCCAAGGATGGAGAAGGATGGAGATCGATCTGATATGCGTAGCCTCTGGCAGGCAGGTGGCAAGCAGCTACTAGGCATCAAGCGGCTGCGAGCCTGCGAACCAATGCCGGTCGGCCTTAAACGAGCGAGCCAGGCCTAGTTGGATAAGTCATCAAACAGACAATTATTATAAAAATTAGCGGATGTAGCTAGTGCTAAGAATTAAACATGCTAACATTAGTACTCCATTCTAGGAATAAAGCAACTACTTTGTCTCTAAGTTATCCTATGCCATATTTTCTTAAGTTTAATTAACCAGATTTAAACAAAAGTTACTAATATATCTTTGATCCAGAAAAGAATAGTATCAAAGTAAATCTCCAATTTGGGGATGGCCAAATCCATTGTGCGACGACAACTTTGTAAGCAGTGTAGCATTTTTATTTTTATTTGGTATAGTAATAAATTATTCAAACATTGGTTAATTAGGCTCAAAATATTCATCTCGCAAAGTACAGCAAAATGTGCAATTAGCTTTTGATTTTATCTACATTTAGTACTCCATGCATGTGGCAGCATTTTGATGTGATAGAAAATCTTCTTTTTGCATAGTAGAATTTGGCCCTAAACAAGGCCTAACTAGCAAAGAGGAGGAGAGTGAGGAAGCTAGAGATTTGGGGCTCTGATGGAACTTCCACGGTACTGCTTGCAATAGGAGTAGGCGCTGCCGAGCCCCTCCAAACAAGCTCTAAATGTACTAAACAATTATAAATTTAGATACAAGCAAATTAAATTATCTTAGATTCAACCAAACTTATAAAAAAAATTATCTCATGACGAATCTAAGAATACTTATTTATTATAAAACATTATTTCTTTAGTTAAAACTTGCAATTGTGCCTTCTTTGTAGAGAATTTTCATGCGACAACTTATAAGAAACAACTATTCCTATCAAAATGACAGTTCACAAGAGACAAAGAACAATTTCTTCTATAGCCTAACAATGAAAAATATATATATTGCCCCGCAACAATAAAAAAATAGCCACCTAAGATATAGGAGAAGTGTAAAAATGATTTGATTTTTAGCATTGTTTTAAATTGTGTATTTTTTAAGGGAGAGTGAGAACTTTTACAATGTGAGTGTCGCGATCCATGTGACAGGAGTACGTACGTACGTATACTTGCTACTTCCTACAGTACTGTACTGGCCACAGGATGCATGCATGGGGCTGCATGCATGGACGCCGCGAAAGGATGTGGCGACTACTGGCGAAGTAGCTGTGCGTGGCCAAACAAGGAAAAAGGAGGCGTAGGCACCCGCGGGCGACCAGTGTACTCCTTGTAGAGCTAGCGCGCGCTACTCCAGGCACCAGTTGCAGACAGTAGTGGACAGCAGTCGACTAGTCGCGGCAGCTATACTGCTATAGCCAGTGGCGGACCGAAGGCCCGGCGAGCCTGGGCCCTTGCCCGGGCTCCTCTCCTACGGGACACAGGAGGCCCACTACGTCTCCACTAGAATTGCCGTCGTTCTCAGGGGCAGGAACGCAGCCGCACGTCATTACTTGTTCGTCGCCCAGGCTCGTCAAATTTCCTAGGTCCGCCACTGGCTATAGCACCGGCAGTGGCAAAGCCTAGCTCTACGTACCCTCAGCAGCAGCAGGCGCCAGGCAGTGGCAAAGCCTAGCTCTACGTACCCTCAGCAGCAGCAGCATCCAAGCAAGGCAAGAGTCCAAGCAAGGCTAGAGCTAGCAAAGCGGTGTGTGAGTATGACACGATTTGGCATTGAAACTTGGCCGTACACGCATCACGCGTCGCATAGACGTACGCATACGCCGCCGTGATTCTGGTCGTCTTCTCGCGCGTACGTACACGCATCACGCGTCGCATAGACGTACGCATACGCCTGTTACGATACCCGACTTCAGATCAGACTACATCATCTCCATCGCGCCGTCGCGTGTAGTGTACCATAACGAGTTTCCGTTCCGTCCGCGCGGTGCCCCTCGATGTCCATGCACGTCGCTGTCGCCGGTCGGCCGGCGTGATGGAGTCAAAGGCTGGTGTGGGCCGTGCGTGGCTGGGTCGGGGGCGTCGGGCGTACGGCTAGCTGATCGATTTCAGGCCATTTGCGAGCGAGCATGGTATGCATGCCATTTGCGAGCGAGCATGGTATGCATGCCATTTGCGAGCGAGCATGGTATGTTTGGCCGGAGGCGCTGTCGCCTGCCGGTGACGGAGGACGAAGGACAATGGGGTTTTGTTCTCAGGTGTTCAAAACGGCGGACTGTGGTACTGGTCTCGTGGATGGATATATGTGTCTCAGTTCGCGTTGGTATGCATGGCACGGCTTGCCTTGCCTTGCCTGGCTTGGACCTCCTCTGGGGGTGGCTGGACCGGTGCATCCTTTTTGTCCCCTTCCATTTGTTCACTTGTCACAGCACCGCCCGTTTCCTTTTGAATTCCACCACTACTCCCAGTCCTATCACTGCTACCACTTCGATCTTCCTATTTGGATATAGCGGAGATTAAGGTGTTTCAGTCTCAACGTACCTTGGGAAATGTCGATAACAAATAAACATAGAACTGTTACTCGTGGTAAAATAACATAGTTACTCTCTCCGTCCACAATGAATGCACATTTTGCATTTCGAGAAGTTAATCAAGTTCCAATTTAACTAGATTTATCAAAAAAATAATGTTAATAATTGTATCTCTAAATGGGTTTGCTATAAAAATATATGACATGATCACTAATAATATTTATTGGTGTCATAGAAAATAGTACTCCATTTGTTCTAATAAATAGGTTGTTTTGACTTTTCTAGATACACAACTTTTATAAACTAGTTTGAAATATCTAGGTGCATAACAAAAGCATGAAAAGCTACATACCTATAAGAGGCAAAATGATTTATATTTTTGGACAGATGAAGCATGTTTTAGTAGCTATTTGGTCGAACTTAAGATTGATTGACTCATCAGAATGCGAGATTGTATAATTATTCGAGGACGGAGGGAGTAACTGAAGTTTGAACTTGTTTTTTGTTTAGACACATAGATTAGTAGCTATTAGTTGCCTTTGACTATACCAACTAGTGAACTACTCCTTCTATACCAATAATAAAATACAATTATAGGCTTGAGACTAGCCAAAGTTTCTCAAGTTTGATCTATTTTATATGAAGATATCAACATTTATGTCTCAAAATATATTACTACAAAATTATGTTTAATAATTAATGTGATAATACTTGTTTGATATAAAAACAATGTTATTTCTTAAAGACAGTCAAAATTGAAATTATTTGACTTTTCAGGTGATGGAAAGTGGAGTGGAAGTAGCCTATTCATTAGTCCATATGTTTAAAATTTACGGGTTGGGCTTGGCTCCTCCTTAAGTGTTCTTTGGAAAGAGCATTTGAGGACCAGCCACAAATTGCAGCTTCTCTTTCGGGCCCTAAAATGACTTCGGCTCCTCCACTGTTAAGAAAATAACGTGTTTGGTCTAGCTCCTCCGCAATGAAGCCAAAGTTGTGCCAAACTATTTTTGTTAAATTTTAGCATATTGTTTGGATCCAATGTCACGTGGATGTCATATGAGGTGTTCGAATACCAATCATAAAACTAAGGGTTCATAGAAACTAACATAAATGTAAAACAACTCTATAATTGTGGATGGATTCATAAAAGATATCTTAAGGATCCTTTAGATGTACTTGTATCAATCTTAATCCATTGATATGTAGATTCGGATAAAATTAAACTAAAGATACTCGAAGAAGGTGGATGCAAAGATTAAGGAAAATCAGGAGAGAGAAGATCGTTGCTAGCATTGACCCTCGGCCACCATAACTGCTGCGAGATACAGTACGATACGCTCATACGCGTAGCAGCCTGCAGTGCAGTCCTTTGTCGTAAGGAACCTGCTGCCGTCTTTTCACTCGTAAAGACACTCTAATTTGCATTGTCAGGTTTACTATCCAGGCGGAGGAATTTAAAACACAGCAGTATGCATATCCAGTTCTCCATGCTAAGGGCAGTCCCAATGGAAAGACATTATGCACAATATCCAAGAGTGATTAATATTAGTAGAAACTCCTCTTCCCAATCGATAGTTTCCATAGTAGTATTAATTGAAAGAATGAATTAAATGCAGCATACAAGGGCTATGGATTAACCGTGGCAATATTTCTGTACAATACACGCATTGTGGGCGGGTACCACATTGTTCAGAACATATGCCATCCTCCATCGTCGGAGGAGGTTCATACATCACCGTGCTCAAAGAAGACGGAGAAGCCAAAGTCCCTTTGCTTGTCCATTCATTCGATTGGCCATCGACGGCCAGCCGAACACTCCGAGAACCCTCCCGGATGGCCCATCCAGCCCCCACGGCGCTACTGAAGAAGGGGAAAAAGGTCGCACACGAGCCACGGCGTCGCGCTGGGATTCCGCTCCGCCGCTGCAGTGCAGACCCGACGAACGCGTTGCGCTGGCCCCGCCCGAGCTCGCGGCCGAAGGTGTAGGTCGCGTGCACGTCTCCATGGGCCGCCCCAGCAGGCGCCCCACTGCCCTCGCCCCTGCCCCCGCGCCCCGCCGCCGGCTTCGACTTCGGTTGCTGCGGCGGCGGCGTAGCCTGCTGGTACTGCTTCGTCTGCTGGTCTGCGTCGGCGGCGGCTGGGTCTGCGGATTGGGCAGGGCCGGCGAGGCCGGCTGCAGCTCGACGGCGTGGCGGTCGTATGAGAATTTTGATTCCCGTTATATTCATTCGTGAAGAAGATCTGATCATACCCTTTTCTGGATGCTGCAAAGAACCGCTATTGGCCATCGCCCATCGCCAAGGTCGCCCTCGCCGACGAGCACTCGAGCTGCGACCGTGGGCAAAGAAGCGCGCGAAGGAAGAGAGCGTGTGCGCGGGAAGATGGAGCGAGGACGCGGGAGAGGGAGGGAGGGAAGCGGAGCCGGGCGAGAGCAAGGGAAGAAAGCGCGCGCTCGCGGAGCAGGCGGCGGCGGCGCAGTGGATCCCATCTTTACTCCTCGACACTGGTCGTTTCTTCCCAACAGAGAAAAGGTCGCGTCTACACGCCTCGTTGCGAGGGTAGAAGTCAGTTCCTTGATGTTGAAACCGTTTCTTTGTTTTACGGTCTCTTTCTTCATTAATTCTTGTGCCACGTCATCAAAATACTGAGTTGTCAATCTAATTAATAAGGATAGAAACTACAATAAATACCAGTCCCAATGCAAGACTCTATTATAGAGTCCAAGACTATTTATTACCCTCCTATTTATTGTATTTTGCTGATGTGGCGGCATATTTACCTCGAAGATTGTGGACATAGAGTCTAAATAAGACTTTGAAGTCTTCGTTTTCTCTCTCTTCAATAAATATACCGCCACATTAGCAAAACACAATAAATAGAAGGGTAATAAATAGTCTTGAACTATGTGGTAGAGTCAGCATTGTGAATGCCCTAATGAGGTGATGGGCGGTACGGACTCCCCCTCCATCGTCTCGCGCAGTCACTAAATCCAGCTAAAATTCTGCTAAAAAATTAAATCCACTGATGACCCGTCGATTGGCCGATCAGCCGCCGTTCGTGGTTCGCTAATGCGCGGCAGGCGGCGCAACGAGAAGAGCCATAGTGCGTTACATAGCGTAGCAGACAGGAAGCCAAGCGGCGATGCCCATACAAAGCCGTCGGCAAACAACACGCGCCGGCACAGCACACGCGCACAGCACATGATGGCAAGGCAAGAGGGCCCCGAGCGTCCAGCTTATAAACCTACGCCCCTCTCCTCTGAGCTCTCGCATCGCCTTCGCCTTTTGAGGGAGCGAGCGAGAGAGAGTTGAAAGAGACACGGTGGGCGTTGCGGAGGTTTTTCTCATTCGCAACAAATCTTGCATCCTCTGTTGTCAAAAAAAAAAAAAAAAAAAAAAAAAAAAAAAACCCTTGCATCTTCAGCTCTGTGCTGTGCTGTGCTGTGCTGTGCTGTGTGTGTGTGTGTGTGTGAAAGAGAGAGAGAGAGAGAGCGCGCGCGCTCTACACCACCAGGCTGCTTGCCGGTGCAGCAGCTCTGGACAGGCTTATAAGGGGAAGTCAGAGAGGGAGCGAGGAGCCGCGGACTAGCAGCCGGGAAGAGGGAACAAAAGGGGAAGTTTGGTTCTTTCCTCTCCCACCTGCGTGCGGCGCGTCTCCTTGCTAGGGCCCGGTGAGAGTGAGAGCTCCATCCATAGCATCCAGGGAGGTGAGCACCTGTCGTTGTTCCTGGCGATCCAAGACATGGGCAGCGGCGGCGGCGGCAGGAATGGCGCTGTAGTGAGGCGGTACGCCCGGTCCAAGGAGCCCAGGATGAGGTGGAGCGCCGAACTCCACCGCAGCTTCCTGCAGGCCATAGACTGCCTCGGCGGCCAACACAGTACGTTCTCCCTCCTCAGCTTCATCCTCTCATCATAGATAGATAATATTGCTGCCCTAGCTCCCATGCTGTAATCTCTTGCCCTCAATTTTTTTTTGTATGGTCATGTAGTAAAGTAACATTGCCCTTGATTCCTTGAGAGATTCAGTGGAACTTTTAGTGATTTGTTGCCTTTTCGGTTCTAGTATTGGTTTGTGTTCATTCTTTTGGAGAAAATATTGGTTCTGCTGTGTGCTACCTTGTGTATCTTGCTGCTACTTTCAGTAGCGTTTTCAAATTTCAACAGCCTACCCAATTGCCGTTTTGGCGGTGTAAATTGCAGAGGCTACGCCGAAGCTCATTCTCAAGTTCATGGGCGTCAAGGAGCTTACCATATCTCATGTCAAGAGCCATCTCCAGGTTAGTTTCTCTTCTTCATCCATTCCTTGGCGCCTGCAGGCAATGACTGTTTGTGTTTCTGTTTGTTTTCCCGTTGGAGCAACCGTGCCCGTGCCCTCAGCAAATGAACTCAACAAACCTTCTGATTCCTCCATTTGCTTTTTCTGATGAACAGATGTACAGAGCTGCGAGGCTTGGCACAGGAAGAACAGGTGAGAGATGAAACCAGCCCTCATTTGCTCGCTTCACTACTGAATTCCTTCTTTCTTTTTACCTAGCTTGGTCGTATTTTTAATTATTTTATTTACATTGTCAACGCCGTGCAGTGTAGATAGCTGAATTATTTATTCAGTATCCAGGAATAAACAAAATGTCCTACTACAACAGTAAACTGAACATTCCAAAATATTTTTATATACAATTTCCTTTTTTAAAAGAGATACTAGTATCACATTGCCTTGTGGTTTGTGTGACTCTTCTCTTAGCTCAGTTCTCCACATGCTCACTGAGCTTGCCAACTACTCCTAGCAACCCCAGATTCCCTTCTCATGACTCATGAGTAGCTTACCTTGCAAGCCTCTTTGTTGGGAAAGCCAAGTATAACACTTTGGATAGATTTTGCTAATGGAAAGCCAAACACCTTTCTTTCATGGCACCATCGATCATCAGGCCCAGGGATGCAAGCCCAGCTGCTGCAAAGGAGGTACTCATGCACCGGTGATGAGCAAGGCCCCAACAAGGAGGAGTTCCTGTGCCCACCACCACCTCTGAAAAGGTTTGGCCTGCAAACACCTTTTCCCCTCTCCTCTCTCTTTGAATCAAACGTGTTCAAGTTAAAAAGATGACAAGCTTTTCAAGGCCCTAATCTTGACGCAAAACCAAAGCGCCTTTTCCCATGGTGTCTGTCTGTCCATTTGCTCTCTTCTTTTTCATGCTCATGGGGGTCTTGGTCGTGGATGCATGAACAGGGCCCGGATGGGGTACGAGAGCAGCATGCAGGGAAGCCATGGAGTCAGTGATGCGAGGACCGCTGCGTCTGCTGGGGGCCTGTACTGCATCGATGATTACATGCAAGCCATGGCCGCAATGGGCAGGAGAATAAAGGAGGAGGGACTCATCAGATGGCAGAGGAGGGATGCTGATGCTGTTGCGACGACTGCTGCTGCGCCTTCCAACCTCCAAGCCATGGGATGTTTGGTGCAAGAATCTGACCCCTTTAAGGTACATCAGCTCAAAAAGTAGTAAAAGTTATGGTAGAAAAAGAGATATTGCCAAAAGATTTATTTATCAAAAGAAGATGGATCTTTCCTTGTCTTAACCCGCTTGCTTTCACACATCCTACTCCTATCCTGCAATGTTTTCTTTTTCTCTCCAAAATAGTGATTTTTTGTACAAAGTGTGTTTACCGGTGGGGTCTACTTCTCACCTTGAGTATAGATCAATCAACCAATGCTTGCACACACCAATGCTTGCACACTTGCACATCCCAGATCCTCCTGCAGGACTGCCGTATCTTTGATGCATGTTCTGTAGAAGATACACACAATTGATGTATGTAGGATCGTCGGCACAGGTATCATGGTATCTGGCTATACGTGTAGACGCCTAGTCCGTGAATACACCGCGGCATAGCAAGAAGACTGGCAACATCTGTTCTTGAAATCTGTCTGTTGTTAATAGAGATCACTCATCATAGCATTGGTTCAGGCATTTACTTCTCACCTTACTGCAGCTTTCATGTTGCAGTGGCTTCTGCAGTGTTCAGATCCATGCCTAGCATTGCAAGTTCTCACAATGATGGTAGCGCCGCATATGGAATTTACTCATTATAGCTTGGCTCTGACTGAAAATTTCTGAAAACTGCACGTCCTGCTTCCATACACTTGAGTAGCGGAGCTGCTGTACCACGTTAGCCGGATCCTGGCGATTCTTGTGGATAGACAGGATAGGATAGTGCGAAGAGGAAGGGTAAAATGTGTGCTTGGTCAGGAGTACATGTCAACAGGTTTTACGGTTACTGCAGGAGTATTTGTACTTCTAAAAAAAAGTAGTTGTATTTTTACTTTAAGCAATATACTTTCCATCAGTGTTTTGTATAATTGCTCATTGCAATTTCATTGGATTTTAGCAGATACGCCGACCAGAAGCACGCCATCTTGGTCCTGCGCTGATTCAGCAGGATGCCTCCAACAGAGAGGACGGAAACGGATGCCCCCTCTTCAGCAGCTTCAGCAATGCAGCCGAGGACGAGCCATCCGAGCAGTGCTCACTCTCGCTGTCCCTTGGTCTGGAGACTCTGGACCCAAGATGCGCCCCTGCCATGGCAGCAGCCTCCTCACCAAGCGGCGAGAGCAGCTGCATCCTCACGGCATCGCCGGCAAGGAGGAGCTCCAGCGACTCCTCCGGCCATTCAGGCTGCTTTGTCGGCCCGGGCATTAGCCTGGAGCTTTCCCTGTCCATCTGTGGATCCTAGATCACTCCGGCCACTTCCGGATTCTGTACATCAATCGACCGGCTGCTTCGCGTTGGTGATCGCCGCGTTTGTTTTGGATGTTCGTCCTGGCAACATCATGGCCGTGTTAGAAAGTTTATTAGTAGCTAATGGCAAGTTGGTACTAGTAGGATGATGACCTTATTAGAATCAAATCATAGCATGTTAGTTCTAGCTAAGCTAGTATGATGTTACCTCTAGCTCTAGCCAGTATGTGTAAGTGGAGGCAAAGTCACCAGGCAGGCTCCTTTCAGATTCAGACTAGTACCATTGTGGCATTGCCGTACCGTTGCTTTCAGCTTCAGGCCGGCTTGAGCACCAAACAACAGGAAAAAGTGAGATTCATGCCCCCAGCCCTTCTTTGCCTCCTCCTTTGTTTGATCATGTCAAAGATGACTGAGACTTTCTAGGTGCTAGGGATCAAGAACTTGGCAACACCAGGTTGTGGTTTTCTCTTTTCTGTGGATCATGTTTATTCCAATTCCATGGAGTACAAGTTTTTTTAGAAGGGGCCCATGGAGTACAAGTCAGAAAAGGCAAATGTAGGCGTGGTATAGAGTGCAACTGCTAATGTTGTTGTTCCCACGGAGTACAGTATGTGTACTCGCTACTGCTGACATCGACAGCTCCAGCAGCTGCAGAGAATATATCCTCAACTGAGGAGATTCTCTTTTCCCAAAAATCGCCACTGCATTTCTCCCTTGAGAGCAACCAAATAATATACAGAGGTGATAGGCCTTTTCGATGCAACAGTCCCTGTTGTGCTCACTAGAGAGCATCCAGCCTCCTCGGTGTGGTACAAACAGAGCACGCAGCATAGCATCCTCCCGTGCAACCAGGCCTCCATCTGAAAAATGCCATGATCGCTCCTTGTCCTAGAACCAAGGATGCTCAATAAACGCATGCATTCAACATTGGATGCTTCAGACAACAACATCCTGTTCTTTTTCGCGCTGTCAATTTTCTTGCGAGATCAGAGGAGTGAGAAGCAACCAGCAGCCAGATAGAGCACCTTGGCTTGGCCAGCAGAATGATTGAGGTCGAGGATGAAGCAGTCAAGACATGTACTGTACCTCCGGCGCGCCCACCGCGTGATTCTGAGCAACCGCGCGTGTGCAGTGGTAGGAATAGAGGGAAAGGTGCTCCAAAAAGGGAGCAAGCAAGCCTCTGTCAGATGGACCACTGATTTCCTAGTCAAAAGAGCAGACAAAAATTGACCCATTGAACCACCATTTCATTCCGATCCAGAGAATGCATGGCATTGAAAAGGAGAAGTACTCCATGCGAATCTCATTCTCATGAAGCTTTTGTAAATAAACTGAATAAAGATGTTTTTTTTTCCAAAAGGCAAATAAAAAGAAAATCAACAGCAAAAGTTGCGAAGATTGTCAATTTCTGCTGGACAAGTAGGCAGTACAAATTATTACCATGATGAGCTTGGCAGTAGGCTCGTCGCAGCGTCGCAGAGGGAGAAGCACGGCGCACGGCGCACGGCGCAGAAGCCATCGAGCACAGCGAGCCTGCTGTGGCCGGCGTCAAGAATTCAACATCAATACATCATGCCATGCTTTGTGAACTGGCAATTATGCATGGTGGAAACAGTGGCTGGAGAAAGTTGCGGGGCGCTACAGCGGCGACGCCATGATCAATTGATCAGATCAAAACCCCACAAAGCTTTCTGAGCTTTGACATTGAAGGGTACTGAAAAGGTGACGAGGGAGGAGCTAGGCGCCAAGAACTGGCACGGCTCTGGGCTTTCAGCAATCAGCACTGACCTCGCCACAGGGATCTGTCTCGCTGTCAAGTGGCCATAGTGGAGGAGCAATCATACCTTTGCCCGTTAATCCTGCATCGATTACCAACTCATTCCTTCGATTAGACAAGCCCTCAACGGAAAAGCCTGCAGTGGAAATGCTGTAGTGCCGGCCCTTTGTTTGCGCCGCGGCTTCAGTACCAAGGAATTTTAGACCGGTTTAAGCGTTGTGTGCAAACAGCAAAATGCCATGCCCAATCTGACCGAACTTCCATCAGTGCTCATCATAATAGGCTGGCTGGGAATTCAGAGCCCTGCAGTTACTTCAGCAGCGTAGCACGCATTTGTTGTTTTGTGACATGGAGTTTTCTCAATCCTGCAGTTTGCAGTTTAGGTTCTTCAGTTTTTTGACCAATCAGCAGTGATTTTGCAAAGCTGTAAGGATGTAACAGCAGCAGAACCTGAAAGAAAGCAACTCCACCACCCATTACCCTTTTTTTTAGCAAAAGGTCACCGGCTCACCGCCGGGTACTAGAGACAAGGTCTCCTGTAGGCAGAGGCCCTTTCAGTATTATCGTCTGTTCGGCCCCCAGCCTTTAAGCCTTCAACTTTATATTTACAGACATTGCTTCATGTAATTGGAATCATCGACCTGCTGGTGTAGACAGCACGCCGTCGTCAAATCAACAATTGATAGTCCTGCATTGAGTTGAGCCTAGCCCAAGCACGGCGCACCTAAGAGAGTTTAACACTTGTTTGAACGAGCAGGGCTGTGCTCTTCCACATGTCACCTGCATCTTTCCTTTGGATCGTTCAATTTTCCAGTCACAAAAACAATATCAGATGGTGTGAATCTGGAATTTTTGAGAAACAGTGTAATAAATTTTGAGAAACGGTATTACACGACAAAAGATAGCATGTAATAGCTGTTATTTATAAAATCTAACAAAAAAGAAAATATCCCAATGAATTATTAGGCTGCACACAGAGAGTTCAGCAATATCTGAACGACTATTTTGTACACCAAATACAGTGGATTTATGTGTTGCAGAAAGTAGGGAAAGTTGTTTGTAAACACTAACACCATTACACCAGATGGAAAGAAGGGTGACAGTACACTGACAGGTATTTTTCAATATTTAACATTATTCTGAAGTGCAGTCAGCACCCAAAAGAAAAAGCTTCATTCATCCAGATTTGAAGCTAGGCAGGCAACAACCATCAGGTATTCCGGTGTGGTGTCATATATACCACCAGCATCAAATCAAAATTTAGGTAGTAACTAGCTAACTAGAAGACATCATGCCACACACACGAAGTAAACAAATACTTTTGAATAAAATGAGTTTACCAGGAGCAAGAGGGTGCAATGCAATATACCTATATTGAAGAATAGTCTGATCAAGCAAATATCGAACACTTGATGCAAGAAGCAAGGCCTAATAACAAATTTCAAGCTTCATAGAACCTGTGCCATCCAATTTAACAATTCAAGTTCAACAAAATATTAAGTAGGCCTTACCTTGAACATGCATAGCATGAACTATGTCTAAAATAAGAATAAAACTATAATTGCCACATCATGAAAAGTGTCTTGTCAGTTAATTTACTAAACAGGGAATACCAGGGATATCCAATTCCTATAATGCATATGTTTTTACAGCAGCAGGAATGGTAGACAAACACATGCTACAGTTGTGCAGCATTAACAGCTGACAATAATCCAAATATTTCAGAAGTAACCACAATTCACCATGATTTAAGATACTGACAATACAAAAACAATTTAATCTTGCGTCATCCGTAAAACATTTTGCATAATCCACAATTTGTAATATGGAGATGGAGAGCATCACAACATTTGGTTTGAATGTCAAAGCAACAACCATGGACTACCAGCTTGATATCCATAAATCAACATTCGTACAAAGTAGGGTTGTACTCAATATTATAGTCATCAGTAACAAAGCTTGTAAATGTGTACAAATTCCATAGGCAAAACAAGCCAATTTACTAGTCATGGTAAAACACTGGACAACCCAAAAATCAGTAACATATACACCGATCTCGCATTTGACTAAAAAAATCACACGTTCTCTAGGACAAAACAAAAAAGAGTAATATATATACACCAATGTCGCATTTGACTGAAAAGCTAAATTTGTGCACCAAGGAAAGGTTAACGAACTTTTCAGAATGCCTTGCCCCGAACACAAACAACATTATTCAGCTAGCTTCCCAACTAGAATAAAACTAGAATTGCAACACTGCTTCACAAAAATGTTACAACTAACAAGGATATAAGGGAATCTGATTCCAAAAATGCGTATTCTTACATTTTGCAAGAAAGGCATATAAGCCCTTTGCAGTAATATAGAATTAACAGCCACACTAATCAAAATCGCTGAGATATAACAACAATATCCTGTATTATGAAATACTAAACGATACAACAGCAATTCAGTTCTTCACCATCCACAAAGCTTTTAAGGCAACAATGGCTTTAGATATATGGAGGCATCAAAGAACTCAGTTTGAGTCTTAAAGCACCATTAATTTGACATTCTGAATACGATTTTGACATATATAAAAATAGCACGATTAGCTAATTCCAGAAAGAAAATGTCACAACAGCAATTCAATTCTTCATCATGCACAAAGCATGTAAGGTAAACATGTGATTAGTAGATATATATAGAAGCATCAAAGCACTTGGTTTGCTCTAAAGCACCAATAGCTCAACCATTCTCAATATGATTTTGATACATATTCATAAATAAACATTAGCACCATTAGCTAATTCAGGACAGAGATTTCACTCGAGTAATGTAATCAATCAACAGCAATAAAGCATGAATATCTGTACAGACTCCATACGGGCACCTTAACTAACCTAATTATTATCACTATTATCACCACGTTTCTGCTAAGCACTGGTTTATAAAGCCAGATCAGGCACGTATCTCTCGAGAACTTGATTCCCCGCGACGGCAGCGCCGGCCACGAGTCCTCCGACGACGCAACCAATGACCGCGGACCTCGGGCCAGCCGCCGCCCGATAGATCAATCCAGCGCCCATCCCCGCGGCGACGGTGTTCTTCCAGTCGTCGGCGCCGCGGATCCCCGCCGCGCCGCTCTGGACCCCCGCGAAGAGCAGGCCGATGAGGCCGAGCCGGTTCCCGTACGCGCCGCCGACGGCGCCGCACTGGGTGAGCGCGCGGCTGGCGCGGAGCTTGGCGGACTCGCCGCGCTGGGCCTCCGCCGCGGCGCGGCGCAGCCCGACGGCCGCCCCCGACGCGCAGCCGGCGAGGTAGCCACTGCCGGTGTACAGGGTGAGGTTCTCGCCCCAGGTGCGGCCCTTGCGCCGCTCCTCGTCGAACAGCAGCTCCGGCGAGGTCGGCATGTCGTAGAGCGCGCGGGGCGAGAGGGCGCCGGGGGCCCCCTCCGTCTGGTACGGCGTGTAGTCGCGGCCGAGGTCGGGCTGGTCGGGGGCGCCGGCCATGTCGACGAGCAGGGGCGGTGGATCGGGTGCGGGGGTCTAGGGTTCGGCGGCGCCGCGCGGCGGTGATCAGGCTTTCGCGAACGCGGACGGCGGACCCTTCGGAACTCGGAAGTGGAGACCTCCCGTGTGCTGATACGGACCAATGTGCTTTTATGGGCCGTGCCTGTACCAATGTCTGTTCGTGTTCTACTCCTACTTGTTAGCGTTTCTGGCCCAATGGACTTTCAGGCTTTGCCAAGCTGTGTACAAGATGGCTTTCTTTTATCTGGAAACATTAAAAAAGAGATTGATAAAAAAACCTAAAATAAGAGATGGATCAAACCCAGTCAGTGAATGAAAAAGAGAAAACCCTCCCTTCCCTTCCTAGCGTGTCTAGGTGATTTTTTTGAGAAAAAAGAGAGAAGGAAACGATAATTGAGGTCAACCTCCGTGCCTGGTAATTCGGGGGGGGGGGGGGGGGGGGGGCGTGTGTAGGTGTAGCATCCACCGTCCAAATTCCAGGTACCACTTCATTTTATATAATATAGAGATACACTTTCCGTTCCAATTTATAGATGATTTGCTATCCATAGAAAAGTGAACTACAATTTCGAATGGAGGAAATACTATATATCTAGACATTGTATCTTGATCTAGATATGCTATCCATAGAAAAGTTTGAAAAGATCTAAAATTTGGGACAAAGGGTGGTAGTATATACTACTATAGTATCAAGCCTACAGAAGACTACCACCCCACATGCGTTGTACACACCCCTTCCGGCCAAGACAGGTCAACAACAAGATCCTTTAGGGCGTAGATTAGGGTAGCCATTGGACCATTCTAACCACGCTTACAAAAACAATTCGTACCGTTCTATGTGGAATCTAATCTAGTATAAAATTCTAATAAGCACCAGAAGGACTACTCGTGACCGGTCCTTGTGAACGGCGATGGCAGTTGCCACCTGCCAGTTGGGTATTCTAAAATAAGGCGATCGAGCAAATAGGAACAATGACTCGTTCTTCTTCTTCCTCCTCCTCCTCACCATTCACCAAAGTGGCAACAATTTCCACGCCGAGGGACATTGGCCATTGGCCAGGCATCACGGGCGCCAGCTCCATGCCGTATCTGCGTGTGTGATCCTACTCGCTGCCGTGGTTCTCGACCCGTTTCTTCGTCTGACTCTACGCGCGTAGGCAGTTCACATTCGCACGTCAACGACGACGAGAGAGAGCAGTTTCAAGTCAGCGGGAAGATCGGGTGACTGAAGCGCATCTCGGCCGCGTGGATTTCTATTCCCAAAGGGCCAAAGGAAGGTTTACATTGGTCACAAGACCCAGCGGATAAACGCGATGATGTGTGCAGACTTTCGTCCTCACAACTACTCCTACCCTCTAATATATAAAGCATATGGGCGTTTGTCCCAGGATTCTTGCTGATTTCCTGCCCAGGTTTGTCGCGTGGCACTCGTACGTCCAGTGAGCAAGAATTGCGTTTCCTCTTTTCTAATGCTCATCATGCTGTCATGCAGATGCAGTGCGTCCTTCTTCTCAATCGGCAAACTGATCGACCTAGCAAGAATTAACCAAAGCAGGGTTTTGAGTACAGTACATGCGTACAGGTACGAAGCAGCAATTGTGCCCCGGGCATCGTGTCAATTGTCATGTGGACATTTGTACGTTGCTATCTGAATCCAGCCATTGCAGTTTGCAGATGTCGGCATGCATTACCTATCATCCCCGTCTCCCCGACGTCCCGTGAGCAAGATAGCAAGAGATCTGTTGGCAGCTCACATAAGCAAGAACGCCAGTTGGTAGCTCCAGAATCCAGAGGAAGCACAGAATAGCGATTGCAGTTGGTGTTTAGGTATGAATGAACGCTGAATATGCTCAACGAGTCAGCGTAACTTGTTTGGTAGAGGGTTTGGATACTGGATCTCCCTTGAAAGTACCGGTCACTTACCAAATCTTCTCAGAGATATCAGCGGTATCTAATCGTTGGTGGGATGCCAAAGGATGCATCATGAGGCCATGCAGCCAGACGACTTCCAAGACTTCCAAAAGGTCTTTCCTTCCAGGAACAAAATTATAAACGAGCACTAAAACTAAAGTATTTCCCTAGGATTATGCACTGAAACTGTGTCTCCCTCCCTAGGGTCCTTTTAAATTAGCAGCTTGCTTTACTATTTATAGAGCTGTAAAGGCACAAGCCTCCATACTCCGGCCATAGCTAGCACAGCACAGAGGGATAGAAAACTGGAGAGTGGGGATCGGATAACAAGCGCAGTGACCAGCAAGGCAGATCCAGGAGCTAACTGTAGTTTGCCGTAGTAGAAAGGAAAGGGTGCGGAGCGCTAATATACGTGGCTTCACCCCGGAACCAGAGCCACCCATCGCTATTAAATACCCATGCCATGCCATGGCTGCTTTGGCATCAGCGGAGAACAGAGTTTCAGAGGTCTATGGCGACCGGAAGGATCAGAGGATGGAGGAGGAGGAGGAGGAAGACGACATGGCGTGGTATTGTTCCGGCTCATGTCCTTCTTGCTTCGAGTCTGTCGTTGGATGTGATGTGAGCCGAACCAATATCACTCATGTATTCTTCATTCTGAAAAACAAAAAGGATCCAGAGACGTTATTCGCCTGGTAAGAAGTTCTGGTCATGCTGTGGTTCTTAATCTGAAAGAGAGTAGAACAAGGTTAGGCTGTTCTTTCTGATATTTTGAGGCCTTTCTGAAACCGTAGCAGAGAACCTGCATGATCTGTGTTTATTCGACCTCTGTCTAGTGAAAGTTCAACTCAACGACTGATCTCATAGTGGAGTCATAATACTTCATCAAGCTAAGCTAGCATTGCTTGTAAACTAAGATTTCTAGCAGTACTATAAGTCTATAACAGCTACGCTCATATTTATCCATCTACACTCAAAAAGGTATTGGTTGATTATCAGAAGCCGACCAAACTTGCTTCATTCTAAAGTTCTGCGAGTGTGTAGACATATTATTTTCATGCATGCTCACTGATAGCTAGCTCATCTTTTCTTCAGGGAAAATAGCTCGAAAACCTTGCAATTTATAATATACCATATATGTCATGCGAGTCCAGTAATAATGATGATAGCAGACATTGGTTCATAACATTACATATTATATTCATTTTTCAAGCCACCAATTTCTTCAGTCATATTATTTCGCTTACATGATAATACTAGCATTTTTCCTGAAGTCTATGGTCTATCCTGAGTTCCCGACCACACAAGCCATATCAGTCTTGTAAGCATCTTAGCGATATTCAGTGAGCATCCCTGTCGTATCAAAGTCATCCATATGTCTGTTTCATGTGATTTGATTCCCCAAGAAGAGATAGCTTCCAGAATCCACCAGTGGTTTGCGCTAGATTATATCCTGCTTATAGCTTTAGGTACATGATGCTGTACGTACTATCAACTACATGATCAGATCTAAACATTGGAAAGAAAGTTATTAAAGTCCAAATCAGTCTTCTATCATACAAGCAATGCAAGCTAGTGTTGTACCTGCTCTGGAATCAATTCATTGCGTGGTCCCATGTAGCTTGGTTGCAGTTTAAGCATGAGCAGATATAAAGGTTGCAGTTTAAGAAGACACATATATTCCTTCTTACTTTGATGTGCAGATTCAAAATTACAGAGAGATGCAGAGAGGACATTTGTGCACTTTTGCTAGCTTTATTTGTTTATAGCTAAGTCAAAAACTAAATATACATGACGCATATGGCGCCAAGCTTTACTTTCTCCAGCTGCAGGTGGAAACCATAAGTAAACTTCCCTGTGAGGTGTGACTTCGTGATCCAATAACACATTCTCAAGCTACTACATGGGATGCCCTTTTGGAGCCTAGCTAGTGTCTGTCAAAAGCCCCGTGCTGTACATTGGCAACTTGCAGATATATATATGTAGTATGTAGTTATATATAGGGCCGGACGAATTGGGAGAGAAGAGAAGCATGTGCGGTGCACGCGTGAGCTTCGTCACCGGCGGCTTGTTCATCCGAGAGGGACATCCATCCGGGCCGGCTGTCGCTGACACGTCGTGCGCGCTGGTCATTACAAATTGAAATTGCGTCTCATGGCACCCAGCTAGCGCGCTCCCGTGTGTTTGGTCATTTGGACGACGATATATTGACATGACATGTCTAATGCTACACGCGACAGGCGTGTTTGATAAGCTGGCAGAAAATGCAGTTTGGTGGATGTACCTTCTGTCAGCGGCTTTTGTTTTCTGTGTTTTACGTGATCGGTATCAGAGTGATTTCCCGGAGATAGAGATGTAGCTTTCTTGCGATTAAAAGAGTATGTCATCGCTTGCACGGCATGACCTAGTCGTATAGTCGTAGAGAGTGTTGACTTCAGTGCGAGCAGTGGTATCCCTCGGTCCTGAAATGATGAGAGATTTTTAGTTGTACTAACTTCCAAGTCAAAAACATACTAAGTTTCATAAAAGTTCATAGAGAAAAAGTATTACCATCTACCACATCAAATAGATAACTTTGAAAATAAATTCCATAACATGTCTAATGAAGCTCAATTGACATCGTGAATATCATTGTCTTTTTCTATAAATTTAGTCAAACTTAGAATAGTTTGAGCAACTGAACAGGACGTTGGAGTACAAGTATAAACATTAAACTATAAATGAGACTAGAGAGCAATCATTCAGCTTCCATTTACCAAAGCGTAACGTGTCAACAATCAAGATTACATGGCTATACAAAATTACAACCTTTCAAACTACATAGTACATATATTCACTCCTAACCTTAATCACTCCTAACCTAAATCTACACAAACACCATTAGCATTGTATGATACTCAAGTCACGTGATTTCCCATTTTGATTGTAAATTTGAGATACATCATTAGTGCGCATCTCGAAGAATATGACATGTCAGAACCGTAGTTCTCTTTAGTTCTCCAAAACCAATAGAAGGGGCAATTTGATCAAATATTCAAATCAGCGTGTATATCTAAAAGGAGAACTCTCAGCACCGTGTAGGTCTCTTGCAGATGCGTAAGGGGCACTATAACCAGCACAAACAAGCAATAATTTCTGTCATGGGTGGCTCAAAAAGCTTAACTGATTCCAGAAGATCCAAAACAAAGTGATGCACCTCTCATCACTACCATGAAACACACAAATACACGAAATGATCCCACCAAAGGTTTAAAAGGTGAGCTAGTCCCCAAAGATAAAGCCAAACCTTACTTCAGTCTTAACAAGTCCTTATCAAAAACAGAAGCTGCCCATATCTGTACTGATTTTCCTAGAATGATACTCATTGTAGTTCAGACACCCCCAGAAACGGGAAAGGCCAAGCTCCCCATATTTTGAAGATTTCGAATGCAAAATATACAAATCTTTGATATTGCCCTCGAACTTTGTTCTAATTACATCCACCTGCATTGAAAAGCATACAGTGACCAACGGGAATTAAAAAGCCTATTAGCAGGATAATACTTGTGGCAAGGTGAGATTTGGAGGAAACGGAGATCCTCTAAACTACTGCTGCACATAACAGTGAGCAATCAACAAAAGCGGATCTTAGTGGCTAAATAAAAAATCAAATTGTCAAGTTTCATACAGGATGAGAGAACAAAGGGATTCGATTGTCGACAACTATGACCAAACTGCTAGTTCTATATCAGTCATCAGCATTTAAGGGCAGTGGCTCGTTAACTAACAGGGATACCAACTGTACAAGCCACCCTGAACATATATGACATCCGGGAGTTGAAAGGTTACACATATATATATCACCAGATCGATTGAACGCTTTTCAATTTGCTACATTGCTTGTATGAAACTGAGAATACCTGAGAGAAGTTTATAAGGCATTGCAGATTACTTAGTTGATTTACTGATAAATCACAAGTATCACCAAGACTCTGGAAGCATAATCGTAACTCCAAAGACAGTTGCAGCATGCTTTTGATTATTGTGGCAACTTGTTTTGACTCATCAGATAAGAAACATCTGAAAAACATGTCATGATCAGTTAGCAACGAACACAAATACGTCATGATAAGTTAAAAACGAATACATCAACCAATCAGATAACAATTGGCACATTGCAAAGCATACTCCATCCAGTCCAATCCAGTATTATTAAGTCATCCAACTAACTGTGATTAGTTGACAGTTAGTTGCCAGTCAGTTGGTGGGGATTGACTTGGTGCAGCAACTCGACTAGAGTGACTAGCTCACCAGTCATATGACTACTTGGTGGCCAATCATGACTGGTAGCTCCATTTGGGCATGGACGACCTGAGCTCAATGAGTTGGCCTTGGAATTTTATCCCATTTCAGTTTGAGGCCACAACCCAGTAGAGTTCTAGTGATATAATGTGATATTGTGCTCAGCATATGCTGCTATGCTATACTGCTACTTGATTTGCTACTTTGCTAGTGCTACACTGCTACTTACTCTGGATTATTCGATCTATATTTGTGTTACTCTTTGTGCCTCTGCCAAAGACTAGACGTTCTAGTGATCTGAGTAGTCAACCTAGTTGTCTAGTCAGTGCCAGGGTATCTAGCCTTGACTTACTGACTTGAAAACACTCCAATCACAATTAGGGTGCGAATGTACTCTTAGAAACATGAGTGCATGGATGTGTGTGGTAAGGGTTCTTGCTCCTTTCTTCTTATACAAAGATACACAGCTCTTCTGCTTGTCCGAGAGAGAGAAAAAAGCACTCCAATTACTCATGGAGATATCCTCATCAAATCTAAATAGGATGATATGCACAGATAAGAAAAACGAGAAAATGAGAGAAAACATAATCTTTCAGTCTGGATATTCAATTAAGTATCCGTGTTTACCATGCCATCTATAAATCTATTTATTACCCTAACTCATACATGAAAGAGATAGGTCCATAATCCATAGACTCACCTATGTAACCAACTGAAAAAATGCCAAGCCAAAACTTTAACAGTCAGTTAGTTTTATTATCCCTTATTTATATTATGCTGATGGCAATGAATTACACCACCAAAGAGATAAAGCAGAAATAAATGCCAGTTTTGCACAATGCTGTTGTTCTCCATCATTTGAACAAACGGTATACTTAAGTACATGGCCAGTAGCGCAATTACAAATAAATTTTTTAAGGTCTCACTCACATGTCAAGAGCATCAGTAATGTAACACATATGCACATACTCCATGTCCAGTATATCCCTCACCTAAGAAATAACAGAATAGAATATTAGTAGCCACAGTTCAATTCGTAAATGATAACAAGTGTATTCAATGAACAGAAAATTAAGAAAGGAAGCCTAACAAAGTATATTAACTCCTCTCAGGGTGAAGTTCTACAAGAATAGTGATTGAAATACTATACCTGATTTTTAAGGGAATGTTGAAAACGGCGCCACGATATATCAGATAAATGGCAATAGAGATACTGCTGTAGTGTTGATAGAAAGTGATAAAGTTTATGCCTAAATAAAGCCATACAACAGAAAGAAAGACAGACAGTTAATGCCAGAAACCAAAATAAAGCAACATGACTGTTCATTATAGGTAAAAATGCTATTCATGGGCACAGTACAAGAAATTTTAGAAATGAGCCAACAGGATGAGCAAGATTCAGTATGCTTTGTTGACTTGCTAAAAATAGTTTACGCAATCGCAATCAAATATTTATTTCTACTACGACATATGCAACTGAATGGATAATTGCCTAATAGGTTATGGACTTTATATCTAGTTTACTATGATATGAACATGCCTACGCATATTGCATTTCCAAAGGAATTCCAGACGCAAGGTGAGATTCAACAATGTATCAAACAATTTAGGAAAAAGTATTTCATTCCTAACACTTCAGTGGAAGCATAAAACTGATAACAGGAATATAAGGTCGGTGACTGGGTGCCAAAGTTTTAGAAAGATTCACAATGTAAGTACCTCACTTTCATTACAAAATTTAATTTCTTCAACACATCAGGTCTCCTATTGCTGGAACGACTGATGAACTGTGTCAATTCCTGTAATAATGTAGCAACAGTCATATTCACATACATACCAAAGAATTGTCACATTACCAAGATCTATAATGAGAACTAGAGCAAAAGAAACTGCTTGTTGTAGCTACTTGATAAGAAAGTTTAGCACAGGATCAGTCAACAGTGGTACTTTCCATGAACATTGGGCACTAACAAAATTGGTTCAGCCCACAGGAAATAATAACAGAAATCCACGTTCCCATAGCATCTACATCTAAATGAATGAAATGCTGTGGATCAAACATCAATGGAGAAAAGATACCTTTAGAAATCTCCATACTTCAGTCAGTGAAAGCACTGCAAACCTGACTTGAAGAAGATAACAGAATATTTCAGCATATATTTTAAGTGTGTCTTCTGTAATGACAATATTCACTGGCCATTCAGCTTTATAACCCAACAAGATATCATCGAGCAAATCAAGACCTGGCAGTAAAAAATCAGGCAGTTAACAATCTGAGAAATACAACTTTTGTAGACAAGCTGCAGATATAGTAGGTAGAGACATCCCTTTTCTCGAACACGCAGGAGAGCTGCGTATCATTATATTAAGAAGATATAGGTAGAGACATCCCAGATGAAATTATTACCACATGCAGAGGCATCAAAAGAATCAACGGGTCGCTCCCTCATGTATATAAACAATCTTTCCTTATAAGGATCAGAATCACAAGAAGATCTCTGCAAAGCCAAGTCCATAAGCCCTTGGATCTCCGATCTTTTCTGCTCAGATTTAACAAATGACCATTTCTGCATGTGGAGAGTTCAAATTTGTGAGGACTTGAACAGATTAAAAAAACAAATGGCCTATGGCTAAAATAATAAGGATAGATAAACATTACCTTATGATAAATTGAAGCAATAAAGGAATCTGCCCAGTCAGCTATTTCCATGAAATGGTACCGCCGCAGAGCTAGCAGATGTGCACAAAGATCAAAACCTTCCTCAAGCAACTTCATCGTGAAGCTGCTAACATATTTATATCTTTTATAGTTAACGAACAAAGGATAAAATTGGGAAAAAAACTTAGATGCATTTTGAGTGGTTAATGATTAGGATAAAATCACCGACAATATTTTCAAAAAAAAACCATAGTCTCATCTATCAAGAGCTTGATGTGTAAAGTTCTCACTAACAGAAGCAGTCGACCAATGGTAAAACAGAAGGTATATATACTACTTATATACTTAATAAACTACAACTGGGCAAAATGAAGAAAAAGAGCAACTAGAAATGATAAATCAAAATTCAGTGTTCAGAAAAACAAATGCTGAAGAACAGAACTGAAGAAAAAGTTCCAGGTCTCTTTAAAGACAACTGCATAACAAATGTAAATACAGTAGCACAGATGCCGAAACTTCAAGACAGTAAGCATTTTCCAATATAGTAGAACGAAAGAGAGTGTGAAACATAACGAACTGATCATGAAAACACCCAAAGCTATAAATGGTTTATTGATTAGGGAAGCTAAAAGGATACTGAAGCAAAACTTCTTGAATAATGCACTTGTCGATAACTATATCAACGGGCATATCAAACTGTGAACTAAAGTCCACAGCTGGGTTTTCTTTTGACTTATCATTATATAGCAATGATCTCTCCCAGAATGCCCCACCAGAAGCATTTTTCTGGAGACTGTCTCTTGTTGAGATTTCTCCTGAGGAAGTAAGGGATGCCTGACTTCTTGTATGAGCTTGAAGAAGCTTGGTAGAACAATCAGGCTGTTCATAAGGCTGAGTACTGGGATGTACAATTGTTGCTGCTCCATTAACAGACTCATCAAGACAGGATGGGCTCCTTGCACAATATACTTCACATAGATCCATGACTGACTCAAAATCAAAGCTGGCAAGTGATTGGTTCTTGCTTTTCTGTTGCACGTCACTCTCCATATGGTAACAAGCTGCATTCTTCAGTATGGGGTTCAAACTGAGATTGTAAGGAATATTGGTATTCCATGGCTGATTATTACCAAACTTCCCATTGTTTTTACTGTTTGATAGTTTAGTAGGCTCTGATTCAGAATGTAATGAATAAACGGCATTACCATGTGATACTTTCTCTACTGACCTGTTATGATCAGTATATAAGAACCCCCCAACTGAATCAATGTTTTCAGATGAGCAACTGGTTCTCTTCATAAACCTGTGAAATGGGGAAAACTGACTATACTGATAATCCAGTTCTAAACCATCAGGCAACGCAGTGTGCTTAGTATTCTGTGAGTGCACAGGAACATGTTGCCAACTCAAGCTTTCATCTTTCTCGCACTCATCAATAGGGACTGCACAATTTATTCCGTGGTGAACTGAACTGGCTTGGGAAGAAAGCAGCTTCCTGGTTACCAAGGAGCATTTTGCTTCATCTGTGCTTGTACCGTATAATGAGATCATGGAACTAGACAAATTTTCACAAGCTGTAGAACTCTCAACTTCTGTGTCATCCATAGAGGTATAAGAAGAGCATTCTGAAGATTCCAAAGGATCCTCTTTATCTGAAGATTCTTCAGAATTCAAAGAAGCATCATTATCTTTTTCATCTGCAGCCCTAACATATATAAGAAGAAAAAATAAGATTATAACAAGGGATTGACTTGCACCATCCATTGTGCACATAATGACATGAGTATACAACATGTGCTATGTATATAGAACGACCGAAATATTAATTGTGTGTGTGCGGGCGCATGTGTGGGGATTTGAGGCCTCATTTTTTTGAGACAAGGAAAAATGGGTGGGTGGGGTGAGGATTAAATGTGAAATCTATGCACTACAAATAAATCCACAAACAGAGGTATACATATTGCAAGGTAGTGCAGCGTTGCTGTACCCATATAGCTCAGCATCTGAAACTGATGTATCCAGAAGGTCTGTCCTTTTATGTAGGAAATTTGAAGCAGTATCAAAAGGAATCACCTGAAACATAACCATTTGTCAGCATATTTGCAAACAGAAGAAGGTGAATGAACACAGCCCACAACATAGAATCAGCAAGAGTTTCGGGAAAGCAAGTATTATTGCTTCTGTTCGAGCAAAAATCATAGAAGTAGAGGTTGGAGATAAAGAGAAGAGTGTAATTAAGTATGCGACTAGACCTCAACATTAGAGAAAAAATGTTGGAGCTTCTCCATCATCGACTTGTACATAGCATTCCTTTTGCGTGTTACTGCCTCCACGCTACTTTTTGAGAACGTAAATGAATTCATTGAAGACTCAATTGGTGTATCAAACCACGGGAGAACCCCCTCCATACGAATGATATTACGAGAGGGATAAGCATCCCCTCTAGTAGCAGACAGATGGCAAGACTTTAGAAGGTTCATGAGCACTTGAAGCTGCTGCCCAGTACGCAAAAGAGGATGGCATATATCCTTTAGAAAACATGGAGCAGATACATGATTTCTTCCCTGCTGACAACAGAGCATGATAAAATGACCTTAGATATAATTCAAAACGAGTATAGTGAATTAAATAACAGTAATTATGGACTGGTTTATGCAGAACAATTGGTAATATGTTTCGATTTCTGATGTAACAATATATTCTATTGACGGAGGAAAAAGTTTAAGTATAGATTTTTTAAACTTGAAGCTTCACCCAACAAAGTAACATTTTACCTTTAAGGGGAAGACGGTAAACTCATCTGTTATGTCACAAGAGACTCCTTGAGCACCCTTAATTTCAGTTTGTGTCATGAGAAATTCCTCATATGGGTCATCAACAGAAGCTCGGTAAATCCATGACTTAATGAAGTTAAAATATGGTTCACAGGAACGAATGAAAAGATACTTCAGAAGACCATAGTGAACTGGATCAGCATCCTAAAATTCAGGTGAAACAAAATGAGGAAAAAATTCATTCAGCATCTTACCTTAGTATGTTATATGTACAAGATGAACAAGACATATCACAATAAGATCTATGCGGCAAAGAAGGGGAAATTTGTGATCATCAAGTACAAAGCAAAAAAGCATTCAATTTGGTGGAAACCAACTAAGCAATTGCATATTCGTAGGAAGGCATGATAACATCAGACACACAACTATACAGAACCCAACAAAAAGTATGATCTTGGAGAGTGTCACACCCAAGGAAGGAGATATATGATGCTAGTACTGTCAAATCTAGTTTCATTATAATGACAACAACTTTTTTTTTGAAAATGGACAGCAGGGGAAGCCCCCACTGTAAGATTTTATATTAATAATAATAAAAAAAAGAAGCTATACAAGGCACACAGCTGTAAAAGCGAACAACGATCAGCAGAGTCTAGAAGCCTACGACGTCTAACAACTGAACCTACATACATACAGTATGAATGTACACTCCATGGGAAAGATATATTAATTAACACATGTAGTCTAAGACATTATTACAAACATATGTGAATATACAAGACATTAGGAAGTGTATAACTCATTCAGTAGCGCAGAGCTAGGAATTTCCTTTAGAAGTTAGATGATAAGATAAATAAAGTGTTCAAAACCTAAATCGTAAGATGTCTTACACGAATATGGACATACAAATAGGAAAGCAAATCGGTGCCCCGTGGGAAATTCTCAAACTCCACATTTGCATCAGTATTCAAACCCTCCTGGCACAATGTAACACCTGCAAATTTAGGGAAACAGATATTTCCCAGGGATTTAACATGCCTTCTTAACTCCTCAGTGTGTAGATAAATTTCCAGAAGAGTGACTTCTGAAGTGGAATTACAACTCATTCCATCTGAAATCTTGGAAGGTATATCAGACTGGACTGCTGAACGCCTAAGCCTAATTGATGCTGGTAAAGTATTCAAGGAACAGAAATAGCCTTCGAGGACCTTATTAACTGCTGCTGCAAATGCTTGGTTTACTAGACTGTAAGGCTGATGCTGCTCAGTGTCTTTATCATCAGAATTTCCATCTTTGTGAACTTCTCTACTTGCACAACTCGTTTCTCGACTTTGGAAAAGGTAAAAGTGCACAAACTTGTGAAGGAAGAAGACCGCAAGACCTGTAGAGCGTAAAGATTTGAGAATACGCCCCACAGATGCGGTGCTTGAGGAACGTAACCACACATTTGTGACGCGGTTAGAAGTCCTGTCAGCCGGATTTGAGGAGAACAGCACTGAAAGCTCCTCAATCTCATCTAACGATGATTTGACACCATACAGGGCATGCAAGGCCAGATGAACCAAAGCATCATCCTGCACAACAAAGATGATCCTCACACTTATCAGCGGCCTAATACGGAATACTCCCTCCATTCCAAATTAAAAGATGATTCATAACTTTTGTTGTGCACTTAGATATACTATGTCTAGCATAGTAAAAGCAATGTATCTAGAAAAGACAAAATGTCTTGTAATTTCGAATGCAGGGAGTACATTGGTCTCAATTACTCATACATGAAACTGTAATATAACTGATCCTCCCCCACCCCCAAAGAAATGGCAGAGTTTCAGATAAACAACTCACGGATCCATCCAAAAGCTAAAATGTCCAATGCAGCATAGAATTTCCTGGAAAAAAGGTTCCCCAAGCTATCTGTTTACCCATACCCTCGCTAAGCTCTCAGAATTAGAACCAATCAGAGTAGGTGAAAGGTAGGTTTCACTCACAGTAACCGACTCGAGCTCGTAGATCGGCTGCAGGGGCCTGCGCCCTCCGAGGTCTGAGACGCGAGCGGCGCCGCTCTCGGGGACGACCGACTCCCAGGTCCCCGGCGGCGTCCAGGGCCCGTCCACGCGCAAGGTGGAGAGCAGCGTCGAGAGGCTGGAGGCGGAGGCGGCCGCCTCCATCGCGGGAGGGGCTAGCTAGGGTTTACTGCCCTCCCGCGGGATTTGGTGCAGCACACAATCCAACGTGCCGAGCGCAGAACCAAGGGCCGGGGAGCAGAGGAGACGAGGATAGGGGTGGCCGTGCACTGGTGGCGGCAGGCGCCGGCGAGGTGCGCCGGCGAGGGAGTGGACGGTTTGGTGCAGTGGTGACTGGTGAGAGAGAGGCCTGCGACTGCGAGAATTTTGGGAAGTGAATTTCGAACGAGAGCGAGCCCACCCGACCCGTTTGCGGGTTCGTTTCGGCGCAGTTGAGTGCGGCCCAGATAGTTCCGAGGCCCGCGTCAACTTGGGCTTTGAATTTGAGCCGCGTCGGAGCGTTGGCGCGTCCGCAGGACTGCAGGCGAAGGGGAAGGAGAAGGACGATGGAACTGGCAGGGACGCAGGGGCGACGGGCAGTCGAGGGCTGCAGGGGCGCGGGCGGCGAACCGGCAAACAACACGGTACCTGTGCGGCGTGCGCGGTGCGCCCCGTGTGGTCGTGCGCCTACAGCACGAATGGGAAGAGGAGACCGGAGAGGAGTCAGTCATTTAGGTAATCCTTAGACTGTCCCCACAAAGAGATTTGTACCAAAAAGTAAGTGTACATAGTGTTTTGTCTCTCCAAAATCCCTTCCATTAGAGCAATTTACATGCTGGACTGGAGTTGCTCTTAGATGACCCATACGGAGGACCAATTTTGCCAATCCACCAAAACAAGACGCAAAACTACGTCCTCCCCGGATGACGACACAAAACTCTGTAGCACGTGGTGGTGGGACCGCAACGACGGCAAGGCAGGGAGGGAAGCGGGCAGTGGTGTGAGGTGGGGAGAGAGAGGCATGCAGAGCTCGACGGCAGTCGTACGGCGGTCTCCTTCGTCCGCCGGGACGACGCGGCCCGAGCCCAAGCCCGGTCTCTCCAACGCGATGAGGTGCGCAGAGTCAAGCGCAAGTGAGCGCAAGAGTGGTTGATCTACGCCTGCTCCCCACCGCCGCTCACGCGCCGCCATGGCCAACGCTACCCTTGCTCCGCCCGACGGCCCCGTCCTTGTCCGCCCGCCCAAGATCGAGTTGGAGTTCAGGGGTCGTCCCCACTTCCCCTACTCTGCCTGCACGGGATCCGCGCCCCCACCTCACTAGCAAAGGCAGTTGAGATCCGGTGCGGCCAGCCATGGCAGAGTGCACAACTGGGTTCGACGTGGGGGCACCTTGGCTATGGCGACCTCTACATGCGCGTTGCGGTCGCACGAGGACTCGCCGGGGGGTTGACCTCAAGCGGGGAGGGGCGGCGCGCGCGAGGTTGGCGCGCAACTGGCCATGGCAGACTCTCGGACGCAGCTAGGCTCGACTGTTGGAGAAACAAATTTTGGGGATCTGCTCCTTTCCTCTCTGGTGCATCTATCGTAGACAAGAAGCGGAGGGGACCCATTTTTTTCCGGTAGTTTTCCTAGTGTCTTAGAGTTGTGTATAAATAAAGTTTTTAGCGAAATTAAATGATTTTTAGTCACTAGGTAAATGCCCGTGCGTTGCAACGGGAAACAAAATACCACGATAACATATATGTATTAGCGTATGTTGTATTGTTATTAAATAAAAAGATACCGTAATCGTGATGTTTGAAACAACAATATTACATGAGTCTTCAAGAAAGATAACTAAAATATAACTTCAAATTTGAAGTCCAGGATGCTGCGTCTGGCTCCTGGTAGCTAAATTATATAGATGGTTGAAATTGTAGTTGTATCCTGCATATCAAAGTTATTTATTAATTGTTAAAGCTAAAGTAGGAAATATATATTGAAAAAATGTATCGATGCATTACCTCTCTTATGAAGTCAGAACCTCTTTATATACAATATTCTTCGTGAATATATTCTTTGTCGGTTTCTTCTTCCCGTTCCCCTTGCTCACGTTCTTCTCAGCAGGCGACACGGCCAGGATCTTAATAAAGTGGAGATTAATGCACGTGAAATGTGGCTTTACCATTTCCCAACACAACAATGTATTATTAAATTAAAAAGACATTGCAATCGTGTTGTTCGAAACAATAATGTTACATAAGTCTTCAAGAAACATAACTAAAATTAACTTAAAATTTCAAGTCTGTGGCGTCTGACTCCTTGCAGCTGAAGTATGCAGATAGTTGAAATTATAGTTGGAAATATCCTGCATATAAAACTTGTTTGTTAATTTTTAAAGCTAAAGCACTATTGATATCTTGAAAAAAGGTATCGACGCATTACCTTTTTTATGAAGTCAGAACCTCTTTATATACGATATTCTTCGTGAATATATCATTTGTTGGTTTCTTCTTTCCCTTCCCTTTGCTCCCGTCCTTCTCAGTAGGCGGCACGGCTAGGATCTTAATGTTTGATCTTGACGTGGCTCTTGATAGCGCTACGTACAATTGACCGTGCGAGAACACTGGTTCTGGCAAGTATACCCCGACATTTGGGATAGTCTGCCCTTGTGCCTTGTTAATGGTCATTGCGAAGCTGAGCCGAATAGGGAATTGTTTTCTTTTAAATTGGAAAGGGAACATCTCTTCATCCGAAGGGCATAAGGGTATGCGAGGAAGAAAAACCCTCTTTCCGACATGTTGTCCCAACACAATTTCGCATCTATGGTATTCTTTTGGAACCCCGTATGATAAGCCTCGTACCATTACAAAGTCCATTGGCGGGGTCAATGTTCCTAAGCAATATGACCGGACATACAATCTTTAGTTTTAACACATGTGGCGGTAGGCCATTAGGTGTCAAAGTGTTAAGGAATTCTTCAGGATAGTAGTTGTGCGGATCATCCATCGCACGGTCAAAGCTATGGTACACCATCTCATCCCCGTGGAAACGATCTATCATCTTCATATTAATCATATCTACACAGTCATTCCGCGCTGATAATATCGCTCAAGAGGTGATATAATCTTTGCTTGACATATTTTCATTGAGGCTAGGAAATATGCAATCAATTAGAGTATCAAGGCCACTATCTTCCCCGGTGTGTGGTATGCATATATCATGAGGAAGAAAAATTTCATCATCTCCATTCGCCTCCTCAGTACCGCCACCAATGCGCAACAGGTATTCTGCAAACCATGGGTCACTCTTTGCCCTCATGTTGCGCACCAATTTTAGATGTCGCATGCAATCCCAAAGGTATGACATCCGCGGTGAGGTACCGACCACCCGAGCCCTTGACCCTCTTCGAACAACGGGAAGAACTGTCTAAAATCTCCACTGAACACCATGGTCTTTCCTCCGAATGGTAGCTCAGGTCGGTCCATTATATCACGTAGACTTTTGTCTAGCGCCTCGACACCTTGCCTCTTCATCATTGTCACCTCGTCCCAAATAATAAGGGATGCAGTTCGAAGTAGCTTGCCAGTACCACTCTGTTTCGTGAAGGTGCATATGCTCCCGTCATCAACGGTGAGGGGAACCTTCAAGCGCGAGTGGGCGGTTCTACCACCAGGCATTATTGATGCCGCAACACCAGATGTAGCTATTGCCACTGCAATCTTTTTCTGACTACGTATAGAAGCAAGAAGTGCTCTATATAGATAAGTCTTTTCGGTCCCACCAGGTCCATCCACAAAGAAGAGACCCCCGTGTTCGGTATCAATTGAGGACATAATCTCATCATAAGCAGCCCGTTGCTCCTCATTAAGGGTATCTGATAGAGCCACATCATCCTTGTTGGCCTCAACATTGGCCTCCTCGAAAATCTCTCTTGGAATATCACAAGAGGCATCATATGTGTCATCAATTTTAGGAAGAGGGTATTTCCTTATATCCTTCCCCATTGATTGTAGCAAGTTTCGAATATCAATGAGGACCATCTGCTCCACCATGAAGTTGGATTGATTATTGCGCTTATAGTCCTCCGACATTGCATCTTTGTGTTTCTCCCATAGTCCGAACACATCGCTGGGCTCACAAAACACCAATATTGTTGCAAAGAGCCTTCGCAACGCATATGGCATCATCCAGTCGGTTGCCTCAACAAGACTCTCATTCCAATGTATTGTCCTCTTCGATTAGGCCCCTTCTTTCTGCAGCTTCACGAAAGGTGGGTAGAATGTCACCATCAACGGTCCTTAGAGACTCAAAGGAGGTTGCACACCCACATGGTTCAGCGAGAACCCTAAGATAGTAGCCCCCTCACTTGGATTGGCAGCCACGATTCTTCCAATCTATCTTAGTTTCTTTTGCTTCCTTTTAATCCATTCTTTAGCTTGTGCATTCCATGAATAAAACTCAGGGAAGTCACGATACAATATACCACGAGCATGTTCGGATGTCTTGTTCATCTCGAAGTACGCGTAAGCATTGACTTCTCAATACAGACGATCAAGCACTCGTTGAACCCTATCACGACGGTGAAATGACACCATGTGCATCTGGAGTTGTAAGGGCAACACGAGGAAGGAGACCTCTCACTCAAATCAAAACCGTATATCCTCCATAATGTAGGAGGGGTTGTTCAGGATCTCGATGTCGCCAAGGAGGCCTATTGACTTCTCAAACAAATGTTAAAGCTCGGACGATCAAGCAAACTTGGAGGATTGAACCCTATCACGACGGTGAAATGACACCATGTGCATATCGAGGTAAATTTCCGGGCTTCTGCATGCATATATATCACGAGATCGGGAAGATGGAGTTGTAAGGGCAACACACGGTGACACGGAGACCTCTCACTCAAATCAAAACCGTATATCCTCCATAATGCTTTGGAATGGGTTGGGAGGGGTTACCCATCTAGCATCTCTATATTGCTTGATCTCATCGATGTTCCCTTCAACCCTGTAAGCCCGAGATCCTCCTTGCTCTCATGCCTCTCACAGACTTGTCTATCATTCGTATTGCATCCCCTGATAGTACGGCATACCTATACTCAAGATCGATAGAATGTAACATGACCCTTGTAAATGTACTTAAATAGATATTTGAACCATTTCCATACATATAAGTTCACCTTCATGGCTTCCTTGATGCTCCCACATGCCTCAACATTGATGTGGCTTTAGTTTGACTCACATAGAAATATATGGATCAACATCAATATGATCAAGCCAGGAGATATCCTCAACTCATATCTCATTTGGGTTTCCATTGTAAGGCACAACCCATCTATTGTCAAGCTCATGGCCACGAACCTTTTCTTTTTCGGCCATCTTCACGTCTCATCGATGTTCCCTATAAACCCTTGGATATGAATCCTTGCCTTGTATTGTGACATCACGAAGGTCGAGGGTAACGGTTCTTACATAAATCACGACCCTTTGTACATGGACAATCACGATTAAGCACTCCACAAGGGCCATGCATCATATGTTTGGTGACCATCTTGTACAAGACCGGGTACTTCTTCTTGTCCGGGAGCTCAGCTGAGATGAGGCGATCATACTGCGTTCGGACACGTGATCTTATATTTTCTATCCATGATAAACGAGAAAATGTGCATGCGGCGGAGACCCCTCTTACGGAACTCCACAACATATACATGCGCCTTGACCTTTCCAAGGATATCCTTCTTTAGTAGCCTATCCTTTAGCTCTTGTAGTTTTGCTCTAAAGACTCGGACAACAAGATCTCGGACGATCTGTGGCACCTGGCCAGGGTAGAGTTCACGCTTGATCTCATCCCAATTCGGGTTACATGTCATAGTTAGGAAGATGTCCGGTTTACCGAACCTCCGTACCAGAGCCATGGCGTCCATGTACCGCTTCCTCATGTCACGTGGTCCTCCAATAAATGATGAAGGCATCACTATCCGTTTTCCAATAGCTTCTGCTCTCCCTTCACCAGCATGTAGGCTATCAACCAATCCTTGGTAGAGGTCAGCCCTAATATCATTTTGATGGTTGCGTATGTAATCTAATCGAGAACTCTCGATCTTGACGTATGTGTCAACAGCAAATTGCTGGAACAGACGCTTGCCATACAATATGGGGTTAAATATTCCTGGACGCATCTGAAACTTGTAGCAGTAGTAGTCACGCACAGACACACATAGTCTACCAGCGGAGTCTACAAAAAATAGCCATTAATTAGAGTTATTTATATAGAGTAACCACTGAAGTACATGTATGTGAAGCATTTCAATAAGAAGAATAACAAACTGTTTCATCTTCGACCCACCAAGAGCCTTCGGCGGGCACGATACTTAATGACTTCTTCCATACTAACATCCTTTTTGGAATATCCATGTGCCACCCAAGCTCGCCCTTAGGAAAGAATAGAGGATATGAAAGAGCGTCATAACATCCATGATATGAGCGAGATGTCGTGTCCGCTTCTATCTTTCCCATGCAAGACAACACTATTCTGAAACCGACCAAGAAGCTCGCTTCCCTCAATCCAAACAGCCACCACCTCATCGGCTATTGGCGTGTTGTATGTTCTCTCGGTCCATCCTTTGGTCAAGGTTCGGTGTGACACGATAGTCTTCGAGGTCTTCAACCCGGCCTAAACTCCTAAGCTTCTCCGAGTATGGGTTGTCATGAAGGATGGCCACAAGCCTATCAATGACTTCCTTGTCTTTTTGGTACTTCTCTTTACGACATCGTTCATAGCGGTGCTCAAGGCTTGGATCATTATCATAGAAGTAAAGCTCAAGATGCCTTTGCTCCTTACCATCTTCTCTCGCAAACGACCTTATGTTGTGATAGATCGGCCGTGTGCACGAAAGGTGTATATGCCACTTGTTTTTCATGCTTGCGGTAGCGCTATCGAGGTGACAATATAGAGAAGTGAAAGAGAAATGGCCATTGAAAAACCTAATGTTGTCACGAAAGTGCTTAGCATCGGATCATTACTTGACCAAAGCCTCATAAGATCATCGGTACATCCAGTTCATTAAGCTCGACCTTTCCATCTCGACAACAAAACCCACGTGGTTCATGCTCAAACCTTTTCGCAGTGCACTGATTGCAATTTGCGACAGGCTTTAGCATATGGGTATCTTTAGGCATGTTACTATAAACCATTTCATATTGGTCAGGTGCTTCAAGGCTAAAAGCCGTGTCTCGCTCAAGGTCATTGTCTTGGACATCATCATCACCTTCCTCATCTGAATGACATTTAAGCCACAATAGTAGTTTAGATAAAGCATTGGAAGATTTTATTTCTATATAGTGTTTCCTACAAATACCTTGCCCAGCAAATAGGTATCCCTCATCCTCTTCCTCATCCTCTTCAAATATATCTCCCTCATCATCATCTATGACCACCAAAGATACATGAGTTAGTATAGAAACTATTGACAAAATAAGCAAAGGAATTCAAATAGTCTATAGAATGTTAGAAAATTATGTAAATTACCACTGTCATCAAATAGCGGTATTGTTGGTGCGGATGATACAGACTGAAGGCTAGGTCTCGTCCTTTCTAAAAGTCATGTAATGACCATGGTTGAGTTAGATATATAATATAGGACACCTAGATTGGGATCATGAGGCATTAGTATATTTACCATTGTTGGTCAGGACTGATTGAGGCATAGGTGTACTATCATCCAAGTGTTCTTGAGACATGCATTCACAATCATCAAACAATGGTGTCATCTGTGTATCTGATGTAGCCTGAATGTTGGATCCTACATTTTGTGATAATCACGGAATGACCAAGGTTAGATTAGGTATAAATGGGATAACGAGTTATGAGTATTTACCGTTGCTGGTCATGACTAATTGAGGCAAGGGTGTCTTAACATCCACTTGGTCTTCAGCCATGGAGTCACCATCTTTATTAGATATCCTTGTGTTTGAACCAATGAGACACTCAAACACTATGTTACGCTGTGGCAGAACCTCCTAAGTAATGTGGCCCACATGCACTAATCCTTGTCTTAACAGACCTTAAATTACTATGCATGTGTTCCACACGACTTAACAAGCTCTGTCGGGTGTCCTCGGGAAACCCGAATCATCCACGAATCCTTCGAACTGGATCGATCATTATAAGAGACATTGCAGTATTGCAACAGTTTTGTATAAATAAAATATATCAGAGTAAAAGTGCGGAAGTATTACGATAACATAAGTTTAGAAATCA
The DNA here is from genome assembly GCA_018135685.1 of Themeda triandra. Classification (NCBI taxonomy): domain Eukaryota; kingdom Viridiplantae; phylum Streptophyta; class Magnoliopsida; order Poales; family Poaceae; genus Themeda; species Themeda triandra. Next base: position 3,078,969 of record JAENPR010000007.1, on the reverse strand, counting down.
TTTATGAATAAAACTTTACAAATAAAAAGTTATGTTGATTACAACCATAGTAGTGGAATATCATTACTTAACTTTATGATTCACCAAAACGTAGTGCTCTGCCCAGGAGCCAAACACACTACTCGACGTCCTCAACCAGACGAACACACCTGAAACAAGGGTAGAACAAACCCTGAGTACAAAAGTACTCCGCAAGACTTACCCGACGAAAAAGAGGGGAGAAGACTCAGGAATGAAGGCCAGATAGGACAAGTTAAGGCTTAGCAAAGAATCAAAGTATTTTGCAGAAAAGCACTAAAGACTAGTTTCAACCTCAAGTTTTACTTTCCGGATTAGTCATTAGATTCTAAGGTGAGCCTAGTCTAGCTTGATTACAGCAGATCAAGATAATTCGCGAAGGTCACAATCTTAAACTTCCAACAAGATTCCTTCAAGTTCCATCAGTTACTACGATGCAGGGCAGTCGATCAAGTCTCCATAACCGAGGAGCAACGACGATTCGAACCGATTATACCCAGCTGGGGATCCCTAACCACACGACATATGTAGAACCAAATCTTGCATATGTCAACCCTCACTCAGTCTTCCAAGACCCGGTCCGGTCTGCGCCACCCGAGAATACTTACGCCTCAACTCCAGGACCAAGCCCACGAGGGTAACTCGTATTCCCGCCATCTCTCCACTCCCAGTGCGCAGTTATCCGTTCTGATGATGAAATAGCTGGGGTCTTAGGCTTACCGCAGCATGTGATTAGTTGCAAGTCTCGACCAAGCAAGCCTACAACGAACGGTCCTTAATCGACACAGACGGAAACACTACATGGGTTCTCTCTCCCAATGCAAGTTACCCGTCCGGTCTCAACTTCATTATAAGATGTAACTGATCCAGACAGAGCGTTACATCGAAACGTCTTTCGATGCAATCCAACCGTCTGATCAAAAGTAGCATTGCTGAGTAACATTAACCTTACCGACAGGGTAAGCACTTCCTTTTGAAAATATTTTCGAAATCCGGACTAAATTAGCAAGGCTAAGCATTGTTACGTATTTTTCAATCAAAACGGTTTCAAGGATGATGTTGGAATAATCAAGGTAGTTAATGCGTCAAGTAGGTGATCACTCAACTCCTAGTACCTAATGCAACGGTACATAATCAAGTGATAAACTTTTACAAATTCAAGGAATTGGTTGATGGATCCGGGGCTTGCCTCGAAAGTCGGTGTAGACGTTCTTCAACGACGTATCTGGGAGATATGACCAATCACCAAAGATGGATTGACTTCCTCAGGAACTAGGGTTGACTCGACAACTATTCCTCGGAAACGGAATCGACAGGTCTCTCCTCGATCACGGGGACTACACGAGATAATTAAAATACTTCAACATGATTGAATATAAACATGATGCTCGACGGATGCTAAATAAGATTATAGACAAGCACAAACAATTAATTAAAGTGCCGAAGGTCATTAAGGCTAATGACCTAGGGTCATCACTCAAATCCAAAGTCATTAAAGCTAAGCAAGTAAATAAAAATCTATTAAATAACTAAGCATAAAATAATGACAAAATAAAAAGTTGTCAAATAAATCTCAAGAATTAAACTTAAGCTCCTCATGGCCTGAGAAGACTACAAAATAATTTTCATGATTTTTGGAGCAATAAATAAATAACTAAAAATCATGGAAGACTCATTTTTCAATTAAAAGTGATAATTTTTGAACATAGCAAAACTACTCAAAATTGCCATTTAAAAATTTTCCTAGATCAAGCTCAACATAAGGAACACCCACAAAAAGTTTCACTATTTTTGGAGCTACCAATAATTAGTTACAAAATAAACTAATATCAGCACTATTCACAAATTCTGGAAAAGAATAAAAATCAAAGAAAAAGAAAAAGGACTGCTTGGGCCGATTTTGGCCTGCTCGGCCCAGTACTGTTGGGGCTCGGCCCAATAGCGCAAGCAGGCCGGCCGGACTCGGCCCACTCGGCTTGGCCGACGGCGGCGGCGGTGATCTCGCCGGCGGCGAGGTTTTGGGCGGCGCTGAGGGCATCTACATGGCATACGGGCACAGCGCATCCATGGGGGGTGCTAACGCGGCGGCGGAGCATGAGCAGCAAGCTCGCCGGCGAGCATGGCGGCAAGGCGGCGCGGCGGCGAGGCTGCAGAGGTCACCGGAGCGGCTCCGGCGAAAAGAGAGCGAGCATCAACACTAGGACGACTATACCGACGCGATGCGCGAATTAATTTGGCGAGCGCGTGACCCTAGCGACGCTATCTACGCGTGCGGCGGCGGTCATGGTCGCGGCGGCGGCGACACGCGCGGAGCGGCGATGATAGGACGTCCCGGCCCCAACCGACGGCACTAGCAGGAGCAAGAGCTCACCACGAGGATGGTGCGCACGAAAATGGCGGCTCGAGGTGGCTGGAGGTAGGGGCGCGGCGGCGGCAGTGCCAACGGCGGCGGAGCTCCGGTGGCAGGTCGTCCGTTCCGGCGTAACCTGCGGACCAAATAGAGGAACGAGAACACCATGATGAGCAGGAGATGAAGAAGAGCACGACGGTGTAGACGATGATGAACAAAGACCAACGACGGCGACGAATTTGGCCGGCGGCGCTCGGCGGCTCGGGTCACCGGCCGTGGAGAAGAAGGCGGCGGTGCGGCGCTATAGGCTATGAGGCGAGGCGCTGGGTGGTCCAGGCGATGCACGAGGACGTGGCGGAGCGGTGAGCAAGAGCAAGTGGTTGGAGGTGGCACGACGAAGGCGAATTTCGACGGCGACGGCACGGCGGAGCAGCGCAGTGGCGCAAGCAGGGGAGGCGGAGCTCGACTTTGCCTCCCGCTCTCCACTCTGGGAGGATAAGGGCGAGGCTAGAGCGGCGCGGGCTGGCAGGGCGACACGCAGGGCGACGAGAAGGCTCCAGCGTGGGCGAGCTGGCACGGCGGCGGCAAGGCGGCATGGGCGGCCGGCCACCTCGACGATGAGGAATAGAGAGGGGAGCATGGGATTGATGACGTCATCAACAGTAACAGCAATAAAGTTTTGCAATTTACTCCAAAAATTTGAACTGTGCTCAAAAATTTCCAAAAAAGAAACCCTGGCTAAAATTTCATGCTCTACAATTTTCTCAACTGGACCATTTTCAAATTTTGAAAGGAAAATTGAATTTGAAACAAATTTTGAAAAGGGGACAAAACCCTAGAATGAAATATTTGAAATTACTTTTGATTTTTCTAAAGAACTTGAAAAACTCCAAAACTATGGAATACTCAACTTTTCAAACTGCACATTTTCTCCAAAAAGAGTTTTTCCAGAATATGCATAGTTTTTGAATTATGATTTGAAATTCAAAGGGGAACAATTGCTTAGAAAAACTGTATTTTCAAATTTGTTTGAAATTCTTTTTGAAAACTTGAAAAACTTTGAACACCAACATTGTAGCTCTCAACAAGACCCACAATTTTGCTTTTTGGACCAACCCCAAATTCTTTGTAGATTTTGAAATAGAGAAAAGGGGGTAAATCGGAGTTTGTCGGAAATATGGTTTTGAAATAAAACTCGGACTTGACTTAACCTAATGGATCACCAGTGATCCCAAGCATCATCTCAGAAGCACAACCAACCTAGAATATAAATTTATTTTAGTTGATGCACATCAAGGTTGACCTAACATGAATGCTTTGCGATGATAATGATGATGACATGTCAGGTTTTAGTTACTATAACATCAGAGATGTTACATACGCCGGGTCAATAATGTATGTCTTTGTCCAGATGGAACTTGTGATCTACGTGTCATGTGGCTAGGCAATAACTCATCGCATCCTTCATCATCAACCTCCTCACAAGCTGGAGAAATATAAAGAGGTGTTGCACTGGACTCTGGGATATTCCAATCATTGGATTTTGTCCTAGTTCCATGAGCTCCAGATGTGTTCACAGTGGGCACACAAGCTCAGGAATAAATGATGGGTTCTCCATGGCGATAGACTCCGGATGCAGTGTGTGCTTCCGCTTCTCTCTAAACTTTTTGTCTGCTATTTTCAAGGCCTTCTTACGTTTGGGTTCACTGTTGTACAACCTTTGACTCTCACGTCTTGCTTCCCTTTGTTCGAACGTCATATTTTTGTACCTCTCACTAAAGTAGCTACTCCGTGATGTACTTTGCACACATGTTTTGTCAGCATAGGTAGTAAGGGTATTAGTGAAATCAATTGTGCTCTCCTTCGCTATCGTCTCCATTTCTGTCTTACCTATCAGTGTAATCATATAAATGCAACCATTAGCGTTATTAAGTCATTATTGCAATATCTTTTTCAAGGACCTAAAAGATTTACGTTTTTAATTACATGATAATCGAGTGGACTCATCAATAATTTTGTTGGTCTGATAGGAGCCATTCGTATGGAGCCAATCATTTGTTTCATCGGGATCTTCGTTTTCCTTATTTGATGCAGCTGCATTATCTACAAAATATTTACCCATATTACATATAACTGTAAGAAAAAAAATACATGTCAGTTCATCGCAATATGTTAGGATGCATGACAACCAGTAGTTCCAATAACATGTAGCTTATTTCTGTGATGACGGGCTTCACGACGTCTCTTATTAATTGCATCCTTTTGTTGTTGCCATCGAGCTCTATCCCTTTCTCTCTTACGTTCTTTAGCATTGTCTGCAATTAATTTTGATTTATTATAAGTTAACATACACATAGTACATGCCATGTAATATTTGATATGATATTATATTACCTTCTTTGGAGGTATTAGTCTTGTCTCCCAATGGTGCACGAGAATTATTATCCATTGTATGAAACTATAATAGAATAATGAAATTAGCACTCAGAGGCTACAATGAAGTTTAGTATTAAAATCAAAGATGTCTCAAAAGTAAAATAATTTTGCATTTTCTTTCTTTAGGAAATCTTAAGAGATGTGTAAAAACTATCCCTAAGACAGAAAAAAAATTACCATACATCCAAATGGTTTTGCATTTTGATTATCCTGCTTGTGGTTACATCTCTACGGTCCCATATTTGCAGTCAAATAATAATAATAATTGAGTTACGACTTAAGGTTCAGAGAGGAAATCAATGGAATGCTCTTTTCTGATCTTTCAAAAAAAAAAAAACCCCCACTGGTCTGACAAAACTGAATTTTTTGTGAAGAAATCCTTGCCTTTTTAGTATCTGTTTTTACAGTGTAGTAACTAAAGATTCAGCATGGATCACCAAACAAAAACAGATTGTCCAAAGGTGCAATACTGTGTATGTCTGAACAATGAACCAAAACAAACTGCACAAAACAAGAGTGAAAGACTGGCACTGCCTATCCCTTGCTGCTTACTAAAGCTGGGAACTTGTTTAACTCTATTACAATGTGCATATCAGAATCCCAAAACAGACGCGCTGGGAACACGGATCAGAATCCCAAAACAGATTAAAAATTCAAGAAATCTCTACAACCAAAATCCGTATTATTAGCTATGATGATAAGAACATGGCACTGCATATATAGCGTGGATCATAATCCAAAATCCCAAACCAAATTAAAATGCAAAATCCTGTACATCCATAATCCCTATTATTAGCTATGATGATAAGAACATGAACTGCAGTCCATGATGTTTTTTTTCTACAAGTGCTTGTATGTGAGTTCATTAGAGCACATCTTTTAGCTTTTAATGGGAGGAAATTTATAGAGTGCTGCAATGCTTAACTGAAATATCAACCTTTGAGCTGAGACTATATACAGCGCACTTTTCCTCACTTGCAGATTTCGCATCAACCTTACTATTCTATAGTGCCTAATTAAATTGTGAGAAGAGCTGTGTGCAGCTAGGTGTGTCAGACAACAAGCAAGACCAAAGACCACGTTCATGTTGTGGAATGGAGCTTTGTGTGGTCAGCTCATGGATATCACCAGGTTTGCAAAATAATGATTGGCTTGGAGTTTAATGGGACTGTTAGAGCATGCCAAAGAGACATCTTGACTCTCGATTTCATATGCCTAGAGCAACAATAGGTTGTTAATAAAGGAATGATAAAGCAGTTTAAATCGGCCAAGTGCACTTTATTTTTTCTGAATTTTATTCATGCTGCACCAGGCCAAGTGCAGTATAGTAACTAAACAACCGAGTGAAGGCATACAACCCATAGTGTGGAACTATTATTTCCACCAAGTGTCAAGCAATAATAGTTCGAGTTGTTTATCTGAAAATTAGAAATCACTTTGTTCAGAAAACACTATGTACAGACATTGAGTTTGTCGCTACCATATTGTGCTGCTAATTAAGTATTCAATATATATAACCATGCATATATCCCCGTTTATGGTCTGACTATTTGAAAACAAGGGGGACAGTTCAATTCAATATTAAGAAAATTCACCTGCTGATATGACAGTGGATAGATGACAGCACCACTAACTTCCAAGAAATGATTTGGAGTTATAAAGTGCAAATCCTCAACCTGAGAGACCAATGTGTTAAAGATTAATAAGAACTGAAGGAGTACAACGGAGGAAGATGACCGAGAAAAGGACAGAGGAGCAGGTTTGCGCAGGGGTGAAGATCTTGCCTTGGCACAGAACTACAACTCGATGTGAGGGATGATGTCCGGCGGGGAAGACACGAACAGATCGAGGCGCAGGAGGTGGCAGCGGCTTCAGTCCGCCCGGAGAAGAAGGCCCGTCGGCTTCTCCTTCCCGGCAGCGGCGGCCAGGCGCGTCCGCGCAGGCAGACCGCCTTCTCGGCACCGGCGGCCAGGCGCGTCCGCGCAGGCAGACCGCAGACGGGCGGCAGTGGCTCGCGGGCACCGGCCAGCGTGCAGGCCCGGTGGAGCAACTCGCGGCGGCGGCGGTGGCCGGGGCCGGTTACCGTGGTGGGCGGGGCAGGGCGGGGCCGGACCGACGACGCCAACACCGACGGAATTCCATCCGACGAACAGGCCGACGATGGATGCTGCTACCCGTGACTGCAGGCACCAAGGCGGATGGCTCGTAGCACGCGGGTCGTGGCAGACGCGCGGCAGGGATGAGAAGAGGCGGCGAGGTAGACGCAGGCGAGGACGGCGAGGTGAAGGGGATGAGGCTGCGTGAGCGTCCGCGGGGCGAGGATTGGGGCGAGAGGAGCGCGATTTGGTCCACTCGCGAGGAAGTGTGCGGCGTGCGTTTGGGCTCGGGGAAGCGTGCCGCGTGCGTTTTCAGGGCGCCGGGCGTGCCTTTGGTGAAGCGAGGAAGCGAGAGCCGGTCATTGTTTCAGCCTTTTCAGGGCGAAGCGAGAGCCGGTCAATGTTTCAGACGGGGCGTGCGTCGCGTGGGTCCACCACGCGGGGCGTGCACGAGCGCGGTAAAACTCTGGGAGCGAGCGAGCCATGGTGGCTGTGAACGATCGGTTGGTAAATATTTTAGTTGTAGAGAAGATCGCGTGTCCTGCGATGAATTCAGTGATTGCCACATCGAGATCGCAGTTGTTGGCATTAATTTCATCGGCAGACGACCAGTTTGTGGCCTTTATCAGCAAGGGAGGGTGCTTATGGGCACCCCTACGAGGACCGCAACTTTGGGTTATTAATCTCGTCGTCGATTGTCAAAGAGAAAATTAAGGTGTGAGGTGATGAATTTGCATCCTACATTGTACCCAATGATGCAAATGAAGATATTCTTTTATCGATTCAGATGCGGTTTGGACCGGTTCAGAAGTGTTAGAACTTGTGGCATATCTAATGTTTTGGGTTGGTCATTGGAGTCGACATAAGCAGTGCACTTTAGCGCTGGCATTCAAGTAAAGCCATTGCGAAAGAAGACAATGAAAGAATCTAGAGAGATTATTATGTTTTTTTTTTTGTTTCTGATTTTTTTCATGTGTCATTTGGGGATGTATTATGCTGAGTTTCAAGATAATCCCCCCTTCCTTTCGCAAAAGAATAGAGCAACTTAATTCATGTCAAAACTAAATTGAAATACAACTTGGAAAGCAGAATTATTTAGAAACCATTGTGGCTGAGAGCTCTACAGTTGGACGTCAATGTTGTCGTCGCTCACGGAATGACGACAATAAAGAACAACATTTTCCTATAATAACTTTTTTTCGTACTTAGGTGTAGCAAACCAAGGTCGTACTTAACTAGTTGATTGAATGTAAACAATAGCCAAACACCTGTCGGCGTTCAACAGAAGTACATAATGAAGAACACATGCAGTATCTTGCGACGACATATAGCCAGATATTCTATATAGTCGATGACATAAAACGTGCAGTTCACTTGCCTCCCATTTTGCTGACTTTCTAATACAAGCTGCTTAAATGGCGTTTCCACTTTCATTCGCTTTGTCTGTCGTCCGACCGAACTTTTGTTTTGAAAAATTGTCTGGCCAAACTTTTTTGGTCATTCTCCGATCCCGTCTCCGTCAGACTTGAGAGGAGGGAGAGGGTGTCCAGTGGTGATGAGGTCGGGGTCCCTGTGATTTTCAGGTGTCTGTCCTGTCATCCTGACCATAAGAACAACGTCATCTGCCATTGAAGTCGGTTTTAGGGACTTTACAATCTTTTCAGGTAAGAATTCGTTCGTCGGCGTAGAGTTCTAGTGCTTCGCATCACTGTAATAATGCAATGACGAAAAGCATACCGAGAATCTGGTAACCTTTCATATATCTGGTTTATGATAAGGAGCTCTCGAATCTGCAGGGTTTTTCGTTTCACATGTGTTCTACATGAAGTCACTACGCTTACGTGCTGACTTCACGATTAGATTTTATATATATTAAGAGACATGGATGTGTGCTCGATTAGTGCTCCTGAGCTTTTCAGCAAATTATCAAGCATTTTCATTGCCCAATGCAAAGAAGCCTTATTATGTTAGGTTTTCAGGATTAGGTTGTTGACAAAGCAATCTTGATTAAATCTGAACCTAACCACAACTTATTTTATTTGGTCGCGGGAAATGAAATGTGTAGATCTTCCATCACTTCATCCTTTACAAACAAGCAAGCTTAAGGAATTAGAAATGATGATCTCATCCCTAAAATCGTGGTGGATGACACCATACTATTCTCGATCAGGTAAGCAGCATCAGAACAAGCAACCTTCATCCCTAAAATCGTGGTTCGCTTCTTGTTAGGTCAAATTTGAACTTTGAAAGCATCGGAAACGAGTGAAACCCGCGATGGCGCGATCAGATCGGGCCAGTATGGCCAGTGGCTCGACTCATCGCCGCCTTCATCATTTACCGTACGGTGGTGGACTGAATTCTGGTCGCCATCCGATTAGGCCTGCTCGAGCGTCTTCATGGTCCTATCCCCTTCCGACTCGCTGATCACGTTTTTCGCGGGCTCTGCGGGCTTTTCGTCTTCGTCGACTGCTGGCTCGAAGTTGCCGAGGTTTGCCAGCGTGTCGACGGCGTCCACGACGCCCTCGATCCTCACGGACACCTCTATCAGCAGCGAGGTGATCGTGAACAGCTGCGCCGCGCCCACCATCGGCGCCGCGGGTTCCTCCGTCGTCGTCGTTGCCTCGCCGGCAAGCAGCAGCCTGGACGGGAGCGCCCTCAGGTCGGCCTGCAGCTCCTCCACGGCGGCGTTCAGCTCCACCACGGCAAAGTCCAGGGCCCGCGACGTCGTCATCGTGTCCACAGAGCTCGACGCCGCCCTGAGCACCGTCGCGCACCGTGCCGCCACCCGCGCACACGCGTCGGCCAGGTGCCGCCTGGCGTGGCAGGGCGCCGCCGCCGCCGCCGCAGACTGGATCTCCGCCGAGCGGATGCAGCCGCGCAGGGCCTCCACGCAGTAGGCGCAGTGGCGCATGGCGGCGCCGACGCTCCTGTACTGGCCGTACGGGTGGCGGAAGGCGAACCTGCCGTGCGCGGGCTCCCACCGCGCCAGGTTGGCCTGCGAGTCCTCGGACGCCTTGGAATTGAGCACGCACTTGTACCCCTCCGCCGCGGCCGCCTTCTTCGAGGACTGCTGCTGCTTGTTCGCCTCCCCGGCGTCGGCAAAGTAGTCCTCGACGCAGGCCTCCACGGCGTCCGCGAGCTTGCCCATGTTGCGCACGGTGGCGCGGTGCAGCTCCTGGCCGGCCCACACGGGGCAGATGAGCGCGCAGATGGCGACGCACATGGAGACGCCGATGGCGATGGTGCACACCCGCTCCTGCGCCATCGCCACGAGCGCGTCCACGCGGTAGCCCGACACCGCCACCAGGCTGTAGGTCAGGATGAATATGGTGACGCCGTAGTCGAATCGCGCCTTCACCGTCGGGATGAAGCGCGAGAACGTTGCCATCGCAGCTGTGAGTGAGTACACAGAAGGTTTAATTTCGCTGTGTTGTCATACTCATACGTGCAACGAACACTTCACAATCATACACAAAAAATGCTTACCAAGCACAAAAACTGAGCCACTTCTGATGAATGGCTGAAACTTGTCATCGGTCTTGCTGGCGATCCAATGCACGCCAAGCGCGATCACACCGGCACTGGCCGTGGCGAAGGCTCGGTTCAACCCCTTGTACACACAGCCACCTGCATGCAGATAAATGTAGCCGGCCAGTAGCCACCAGTTCGTTAGCAGTGCAGCAAACATTCGATCCGTGCATGGCATATTGGCATGGGACGCGGACATGCGGTCGACGTGCAACTGATCAGCTTACCGACAGTGTACTCGAAGACGACGACGACCGTGAGGACGGCCCACATGGCCGGCGCGCCGCCGACGCCGTCGTAGAGGGGCCTGGTGTAGTAGACTACGGAGACCAGCGTGAGGGCGAGGCCGACCTTGAGGCCGTGCACCGCCCTCCTGGGGTCGTCGGCGCCAATCCTCCAGACACGCCTGCCGAACCCGAGCACCCTGTCCATGAACGTGAGCACGCACGAGACCAGCCACGCCCACGCCCGCGCGGCCCAGCAGCTAGCCTCGTGCTCCATCGCGACCGACGCGCCCTCCGGCACCGTCACCCGCCACTCCGGGGAACTAGCAGGCGCCTTCGTCGCCGCGACCATCTCCATTGTCGACGCCCTGATCGCTCCACGCAGAGTGTAGTTCAGAGGGGGGAGGACGATGAAGATAGACGTGGAATGAGAGAGGAGCTCAGCAGACAGCCCTAGGTCATCAGCTGGCTAGGCTGATGCTCTTCTGATGCTGCTTGCTTTGGAGTGTGGAAAGATCTGGACGAGTCACGCGTATATATAGTGTGGGTAGTGGAGACTGATGATGTTTTTTTGACACGAGACTGATGATGTTATAGGCCACACGGTCGTGTAAGGCGTGGAGGCGCTGGCGCTGATGACCGACCTTGCGCACAAATCTGAAAGCGCCTTGCAGCTTCAATGTACGCAAATACTCGTATGAAAGCGCCATGCTATGCAGATGCTGTGTACATGCACCGTTTCATAGAAACCAACAGGAATGGGCAGTGCAATTACGGTCAATAATGGTTGGCGTGTGGCGAACTGTTGACGCTAATTTAGGTCAGCACACCGGGTAAGGAGCTAGATCGCTCGATGTAGGGCAAGCCGAATACGGGGATCAGCCGGCGCCTGGTAGCTGTAGGGTAAGCCGAATACGGGGATCGGCCGGCGCCTGGTAGATGTAGGGCAAGCCGAATACGGAGATCGGCCGGCGCCTAACGGATGTCCACACCTGGACCTTGTGCCTCCAGCGATGAGCGCGATACGCAAGACACGTCGCCGGAGGAGCCTCGTCGGGAGCGCGATACGCAAGACACGCCGGCGAAGTCTCTTGAAACCCGAAACCCCACACGCCCGGGACGGACCCTTGTGGGCGCACGGCGGCAATGGGGCGCCCTAGCCGGCCTGACCGCTCTAGGGCTTGTTGTCGTCGTCGATCACCTGTTCATGGCAGCGGCGACGGAGAAGGAGGAGGGAGAGGAGAGAGGTAGGAGAAGATAGATTAGATCATGTTTGATCGTGTTGTGTTTTGTCGATTGATGTGGATGAGATCAATCGGCCATGATCCTCTCATATATATAGAGGGGGGTGGTCTTATCCCAATAGGAAACCTCTCCAAGTCTTATTCTCCAAGTTTTCCACGTCCAAAATTGACCCAAAACCGATTTAGGAAAAGATCGGTTCGAGATCTGGATGTTTGGTTCGGAACGAGCGTTACCGGTAGTACCTATATGGTACAACCGGTAGTACCGGTCGCCCCTTCTGTGTGCAGATCTGCTCCGGAGACTTGCGACAACCGGTAGTACCGGTCTCGGACCGGTAGTACCGGTTCAGACCGGTAGTACCGCCCTGGGACCGGTAGTACCTGTCTGCGCAAAGATCTGCGCAGACCGGTACTACCTATTTCCTCGGACCGGTAGTACCTGCAGCATGTGCATATTTCTCGGGAGCATAACTTATTCACCCGGACTCTAAATTGGGCGTTCCATATATGTTTTTTGATCATCTCGACGAGAGGAACGCAATGGTGAAGTCCGTTTCCACTTTTGACAACTCGCCAAAATAGTCATTTTACCCTTGGCCAATTTTGAGTGTCAACACATGCCCCCCTGTTTTCAAGTGAATTAGTCAATGAACTTGAAAATACTCTTCCACTTGCAACCAACTAGCAACCATCACATCGGCTAGCCGGCGACTAAGGGCGATGTATTACATCGGCCATTTTTTGTTCTAAGAGCGATACATGTATCGGCCATTGTTTGGAAGAACACTAGGCTTCTTGCCAAACACTTGGAAAATACTTCTAGGCATTTTCCGTTGATTGCTCTTGGGAGATTTATCAAATTTGCTTCATCTCCAGCTTATACGAACTTCACAAATTACTTCATGGATCTCTCCCGCAGCCACTTTTGCTTGATCAGATCCTAAGTATTTGAGCAGCGAATCATCATAAATCTTCCGATAGAGTTCACTATGTTGCAAAGTATATTTAAATGCAACTCTCCGATGCTCTTATCAACTTGATGTTAGGATCCTGCAAATATTTTATTAAGGGAGTCTTCCAATTCCCTAAATCGGCACTAGTATTATAAATTGGACTAGACCGATTTGAGAAATCAATGGCATGTACCTCAGAAGAATTGGTTAATCCTGACTGTCATAGTCGGCTGAACCAATTTACTTGTACCCGCATAGAAAAAATATGTATCGGCTATTCTTACATATGGAAGTTACATCCACCAATGCAATAGCCAGATGTGTATTGAGCTTATCATGTTAGCCTTTAAATTCTCATGCCTTTGGCCTCAACATGTTTTGCTTGCATGGAGTGCAATAAACCCAAGCCGAATGAAAGAATATGTTCAGCTCTAATATTTGATGCAAATATGATTTTAATCAGCTTGATGTTTCAAATAATGCATACTGTAAGAAACAATAATCATGCCAACACCTTGGCCTTATTTGTAAGCCGATTAATCAAGATTAAAGCCTCCAATGGGTAACAAAACATACTCAACAATAAAATCAGCAATGACTTGACTTTTAGTTATTTCCAGTGGCTCAAGAGTCAAATCATATTTCAGCAAAAGTGTATGTCCACTTGTCCATCCTAACAATGAGGATTAGCCGATATAAAATGCACACATCGGCTTGGCATGCAATGACACATATATTTGGCAAGGAATAAACCAAGTACATAATATAGTGACATGCATATATATTAAAATATGGGCATATCTTGTCTGCAGATTAAGAAGACATTAATCAATAATAGCATGTTCCCTTTTTCTATCTTCTTGAATCAAGGCAACACATTTGCAGTCACTTCAGCAATGCTATGGATGAAAATCAACTTCTAGATGCACGAAGAACAAGTAGTGTTGACAAAGAATCTCTGAGAAGCTCGATTAATTATAATCGGCTTCTAAATTTTGTTCAGCATGCATCGGCCATGGAATAATTCCAATATCAACTTGCTCACATAGATTGGCCAATGATGTTCTTGTTCAAGCAAAATTCATATAATATGATGATATAGAGCCAATCGTCGATCGGTTCTAGAGAGACTGGAACATAACTTCCTCTATTAATTCAACATTAGTAATATCTCTCCCTGATAAGCATATCATATCACCATGCCCCCCATGCATAGGGGCATCAAGCATAGCATAGGCGAATAAATCTGCATGAACAATTTCAACTTTGTCATCCACCCACTGAATGAGGAACTGGTGCAAACTAGAAGGCACACATTGATTGCTATGAATCCAATCTCGCCCAAGGATCAAACTGTAGTTCCCTTGCACCTCTACAATGGAGAATTTAGTGGCCAATGTCTTGCTCCCTATGGTAAGCATCATTGAGACGAGTCCCTTGACCAAAGTAGGTTTTCCTCCTCCAATTCCATTGATCTTTCTTTTGGTTTTAACTAGTTCCTCATCAGATCCACCAAGCTTTTTATAAAGCGAATAAGGCATCAAATTCACACTTGCCCCGGTGTCCACTAACATGTGATTGATCAATTTGCTATTGATATACCCTGTCACATGCAATGCTCTAAGGTGTTTCACCGGGTCGGATGGCCTTTTGAAAATAGCATCCTGAGGTATGCAATCACCATGACTTTCAGAAGGCTCTACATGCACAAAAGCAAGATCATCAATAGTGGAGACCGATTTAACCAAAGTCTCATCGGTAGGCACTACAATAAGTGTGTCCTTCATGCATTGAGTACGCTGAAGTTTACGCTTTTGTGTTCTTGACACACCCGCAGGACACCATGGTGGTTTGAAATTCTTAGGAGTTGATGCTTTGCTCTGAGCTTCACAATTGCTAGCACTAGTGCCCCTTGACATCTTCTCAATGCTTGATTGGTCCGGATTATCAACGATAATCAGTCCATCGTTTTCTTTGGTGGAAGCACTGTAGAAAACAGTTTTAGCAACAACTCGCTCATTGATCTTCTCTGGACCCGATTAGCAAGTTTGCATGTAACTCGGCTTAATCGGTCTTACTTTGTTGAGGCTCGATTGTCTAGAGTTCAATCGGCCATGGGAAACGCAAGGTTGCGTTTTTAAACACAACTAGCTTGACCGATTTGAGAAATCGGTCTTGCTGATTTTTCTCATAGCAATATTAGAATCGGTTTGGCTGACTTTTAAAGTCGACTTACTCACTATCTTCTCGCATAATAGTATTACTAACCGATTTTGCTTATCCCCGGGAGTTTGGGCTTGCCCCCGAGCCTAGAAGACTTGATAGTAATCTTGAGACTCTCCCGGTTGCCATTGGTCTTCTCTAGCACCACTTCACGGTCCAAAATCTGCTTTCCCTTCTTAGGCTCTCTTGGCTCGCCGATTATCACATTCTTTCCAATAGTAGAATCGGCTTGCTCCAAATCGGATCAAGATGGCCGGATTATTTATCTTCAAAGTTTCAGCCATGGAAAGCACTTTATTGCAGGTGAAGGATTTGCATCTCCGAAGTATAGTGCTAGCCTTTTCTAAATTGGTCTTATCGGTTTCAGCGCCGAAGGGACCAATTTAGGTTGCTTCCTAAAAACAAGCTTGCCCTGTTGATCAATGAAACAATAGGACAAACTCATACCGGGAGATATAACGTTAGTCTTTTCTAAACTGGTCTTATCGGTTTCAGGCGCCGAAGGGACCAATTTAGGATGTTTCCTAAAAACGAGTTTACCCTGTCGATCAAAGAAACAATAGGACAAGCTCATACCGGGAGGTATAATGTTAGTCTTCCCTAAACTGGTCTTATCGGTTTCAGACGCCGAAGGGACCAATTTGGATTGACCTTTGGTCGATGACTTAATTGTAATCGGTCTTTTTTCATTGGTCTTGCCAAAATGTTTATGGAACAATTTCACCAAACAAGACCATGATCCAACAACATTCTGTAAAGATGTAAACCATACAAAAGCGTTACCGTAAGAGATAAAGGAAAATTCCACACTTTCATATAGTCTTCTTTACCCGCACTACTTAACAAGAAATACTCAAGATAACAAATAACGTGTTCCGAAGCAATATAATCATCTTCACCGCTAAATTTTTCAAACTTCGGTACAGTCCAACCACTAGGTGACTTTAGGTAATCATAATGTAAAGTGTATGGCCTATGATAAGCGGGCATTTTCCATTGAGAAGAGCCATATGGATTTCTAGCGTGGGCTAAATCCTCTTCGATTCGGCTAAAGCTACAAGTAGCATATGAAGTCAATCACAAGTAATGGCCTTCTTGCACTCGTTGAATCCTCATTGATTCGGCTAGAGTTAGTAGTAACACATGAAGCCAAATTACTAGAATTGTCACTAATGCACCTTGCTGAATTTTCATTGATTCGACTAAAATCATATGAAACCGAATCATGAATTTTATTGGAATAAGGTGCTAAAGTTTGAGAGTAATTGGCTAAGTTGTCATCATAGCCAATTGTCTCATTCATCGGCTCCTCTTGCGGTGAAAACAAATAATGTGAGCTATTAGCCGATGAATATGAATATACATGTTGCATGTTACTAAAGAGATCAAAATCATCAAACATCGGTTCTTGATCATGATATTCATCAAGAGCATTAACCGATGCAAAATATCTATTATCGTCACATCTAGCAACATCAACATTGCAATTTGTATTACTTGCAAAATAATTATAAAATTCATCATCTCGAATCAGCAAGTTGTACCTTGGAGTAATTGTAGTAATTTTGTGATGACTCCCCTTGGTACTCCATGACTTAGATCTTCGATCTCCTTGCTGAATTCTTCTAATGAATAGCACAAAAATCACGGAGATCACAACCGGATGCGATCGGCCTTGTGGACTAAACGCAACGGTAATGGCGAACACAAACAATTGAAACCAATGGATATGCTAGGTCAGAAAGATTCAGCTACAAAGTAGAGCCGAAGCAATCGTTCCCCAGCGGAGTCGCCAAAAAGTGTGTTGACGCTAATTTAGGCCAGCACACCGGATACGGAGCTAGATCGCTCGATGTAGGGCAAGCCGAATACGGGGATCGGCCGGCGCCTGGTAGACGTAGGGCAAGCCGAATACGGGGATCGGCTGGCGCCTAATGGATGTCCACATCTGGACCTTGTGCCTCCAGCGATGAGCGCGATACGCAAGACACGTCGCCGAAGGAGCCTCGTCGGGAGCGCGATACGCAAGACACGCCGGCGAAGTCTCTTGAAACCCGAAACCCCACACGCCCGGGACGGACCCTTGTGGGCGCACGGCGGCAATGGGGCGCCCTAGCCGGCCTGACCGCTCTAGGGCTTGTTGTCGTCGTCGATCACCCGTTCATGGCGGCGACGGAGAAGGAGGAGGGAGAGGAGAGAGGTAGGAGAAGATAGATTAGATCATGTTTGATCGTGTTGTGTTTTGTCGATTGATGTGGATGGGATCAATCGGCCATGATCCTCTCATATATATAGAGGGGGGTGGTCTTATCCCAATAGAAAACCTCTCCAAGTCTTATTCTCTAAGTTTCCCACGTCCAAAATTGACCCAAAACCGATTTAGGAAAAGATCGGTTCGAGATCTGGATGTTTGGTTCGGAACGAGCGTTACCGGTAGTACCTATATGGTACAACCGGTAGTACCGGTCGCCCCTTCTGTGTGCAGATCTGCTCCGGAGACTTGCGACAACCGGTAGTACCGGTCTCGGACTGGTAGTACCGCCCGCAAAGATCTGCGCAGACCGGTACTACCTATTTCCTCGGACCGGTAGTACCTGCAGCATGTGCATATTTCTCGGGAGCATAACTTATTCACCCGGACTCTAAATTGGGCGTTCCATATATGTTTTTTGATCATCTCGACGAGAGGAACGCAATGGTGAAATCCGTTTCCACTTTTGACAACTCGCCAAAATAGTCATTTTACCCTTGGCCAATTTTGAGTGTCAACACGAACCAAACCTAGTACTGAACCCGGCCTGCCGTCCAAGGTCCCCGCATCGTCTCATGGCCATCCGTGTGGGGCGACATGAGCAAGTGCCCGTGCGGCTACATCCTATGCCCTCTGTTTCCCTCGTATACGCCTCATTTGATAGAGCTCTCACTGGTTCTACCTAGCTTCTCCAACATGTGCATAAGAACTCTTTTTATCTTTCCTCTTTCAGAGCCGATGTGAGCAAGTGAAGCTAAAAAAATTGGCTTCACATGCTTCCACTAGCCCTGTGAGAGGAGACTAAAGATTGAGAGAAAGGAAGCTTATATAAACAGTGTCTGAACAATGAATGTGTTGCAGAAGCAGAAGTCAGTGAGAACTCTACCAAACAGTACCTTACTCCTCACCATTGGTTGCTAGCCGTTGGCGTTGCCTATAGGAACTCCCTAAGAGCCTCTCCAAGCTAAAGTTTCCAATAGAACATTCTAATTTAGGATTTTTTTTTTGGAAGAATGAAAAAGCACATATCTAGTAGTTCTTGATCCTAACTCCTAATCTTTCCGCGCTTGAAAAAAATAGATCTAACACATGGATATATATGTGTGTCTACCATACACAGACCCGTAAGTCAATCTAAAGGTTGAAGGATGTGGAAAAAAACAAAGAGTAGAAAAGGTTTCATGATGCAAATGCATAAGAGAGAAAAAAATATGTCAAAATAGTTAGGATAATTCAGAAATAATATGTGATTCTTAATGTAAAATTGTCTTCGATAGTTTAAGAGTGAATTATTTTCAACATCAACAAATATTTAAGAGTGAATTATTAGAAACTGTTAGAGGTGGTCTTATTTATTCCACTAATAATTTTTGGCAAGTTGCAAAACTTCATAGTTTCGAGAAAAAATTGTTGTGAACTCTTAGATGCTCGGGCCCATTTGGTTGGAGGCCTAAGCAACTTGGCTGGTAAAATATGTTGCTTGAGATTTACCTGAAAGGGTGATGATATTTGCTTGGCCAGTCAAGTGTTGTTCACCTAGGATTGCCGCAATGTCTCAAGCGCCTTCCTGGCCCACCTGCCGGCCAAGCAAATTACTAAATGGGACCCAGGGTCCTAATCAAAAAATGCCCTCAGGTCGTGATTGGTTTCTGGTTTTAGTACCTGATCGATCGACCTGCCTGGCTCTCGATCGGAAAGCAGGACCTCGCTGCCCAGGTTGACGGCATGCAATGGTTGCGTTCCGCAACTAAATGGTTGCCTGGTTCAACAAGGAATCTTAGTTTTGGGGGCTTAATGCATGATTGATTGATCCCTGTGGAATATAAAAATAAATTGACGAACACATGGTTAAGGTCCGGTCGGAGATGACGCGAACCGAACAAATGACGAACAAAAAGGAAAACGAAGTCGTGCACTCGTGGCAATGCACTGTATGCAGCAGCACTCACTAGTGTAGTAGTGTCCTTCAGAAAGTCTTTTAGGCTCTCGGATTAGCTTAGTTCGGTTTAGGCTATCGGATCGGATTAGCTTAATTCGGTAAGGGCATTCACAATGCAGACTCTACCATAGAGTTCAAGACTATTTATTACTCTTCTATTTATTGTGTTTTGCTGATGTGGCGGTATATTTATTGAAGAGAGAGACAGAAAAACCAAGACTCCAAGTCTTATTTAGACTCTATGTCCACAATCTTCGAGGTAAATATGCCGCCACATCAGCAAAATACAATAAACAGGAGGGTAATAAATAGTCTTAGACTCTGTGATAGAGTCTTGCATTGGGACTGCCCTTAGCGTGTAGGTTTTTTTTTCTCTGGACCGGATGACGAGAATCATGAGATGTAGCAACCGCAACCACAATCACTAAATTCAGAGTTTGTGCGCTTAGGGCAGTCCCAATGCAAGACTCTATCACAGAGTCTAAGACTATTTATTACCCTCCTATTTATTGTATTTTGCTGATGTGGCGGCATATTTACCTCGAAGATTGTGGACATAGAGTCTAAATAAGACTTGGAGTCTTGATTTTTCTGTCTCTCTCTTCAATAAATATACCACCACATCAGTAAAACACAATAAATAGAAGGGTAATAAATAGTTTTGGACTCTGTGGTAGAGTCTGCATTGTGAATGCCCTAATAGGTTAGGTACACTGTCTAAAAGAACTAATACATATTTTTCTCTTTATCGGAACAAATTAAAAATCTTCTTATCGTCATATACCCCAATTGACACATGCACACATGCACACGCACGGCCTGGTGCGCGTGTCATTGGTTCAGGAATCAGGAGGTGGACGTACCTTACGTGGAGCAACACAAGCGTTGACAAGTCATGTGCCACGTCATATGCTCTTCAGTTCAGGAGGCGGGCGATGCCTACGTGGAGAAACACAAGCGACGATGCGTTGACATCATATGCCAATGCCACATGCATGAGTAGAAAGCATAGATGGTTCAAAACTTTGCAATAGTGCAACCTGCAACGAAAAGTTCTTACTAGCTTTCCCTAATTTGATTATGTCATGTTTGGTAAGTGCGCGCGCGACACAAGCTGCCTAGAAAGGAAAAGAAGCTTTTTATTGCCCACTAACATGCAACCATCATCTGTGCTTGGTTTTCAACTTTAGAAATTTTTTTGACGGAAAAATGGGGAGCATAACTTCCCAGCAAATTACAAAGGAGTTAGCTAGAAGCTAACTGATGGCTGGAGAGATAGAAAGACTACCTATTACAGAGAGTTTAACCAAGACGTAAGTACACATGTTGAAGTGTTGGGGAAGGACACGACAACAAAAGTGAAGCTTAACTTCACTTATGAAACGCACAGCCGCTGAAGAAGGTACACTGTTCTTGAAGATGTAAGCATTCCATTCTTCTTTCCAAATGCACCAGGCTGCTATCCGGAAAAGCTCCATGAAGAACGAAGGGGATGCGCAGCTGCTCTTTCATGCGGATGATCATCTGAAAAATACTTCCCTGAGTAGGCCACTGATCGAACCCATAGCTAAGATGTACCGGCGGGTCACAATTGTATCCGCCCTCATCAAGATGCTTGTGACATCTTCTCAGAATGTTTTTTTTGTATCAAGGCAATCACTGAGGAGCAGCCAACCAAAAAAATTCATACATGGTTATTAATTGCCATGCGCGTGGCGCCATCCGTCCGAAGCTAGCGAGACACAAGCCTCCTCTATTTGTCCTTGGTAGTGCGATTGCCCACTAAAATTCATAGTAGAACTACAACGGTCCTGTTGGGCTGGTTGAAAAGCCGGCAGATTTCGGCAGAATCAATAGTGGTTCATGAGGAAAAATAAGCCAAATTCTGTTGAAATCTGCCGGTTTCTTACCAGCTGAACAGGACCAGCACTTGGTTGTCCTCTCTATTTGTTGTCCTCTCTCATATGGTTGGTCCTCCGCCACATGCACATTGCAACCATGTGGCTCACCAGCGGACTACAACACACTTCTCGACCGTAGCTTGCCGGTTGCCTATTGCTCCTCCCCCGACTGAAGTCTGTTGGTTCTCCTTCGCCCAGATATGACTCACCGGTGGCTCAGCCAGACATGGCTCACCGATGGTGCGGCTTGTGGCCCGACATTCCTTCATGCCCACATGTCCGTCGTCCTTTGTGTTTCACACCGACCTCGTTCACGCTCGCTCCCCACCACCCCCATGCTTGACGAAGTGGGTCGATCTTGTCTGTTGGATATGGAGGAAGGGTTGACCCGCATCTATGAGTAATATTTCCTTTAGGAGATGAACTCAACCCACTACTTCTCTAACTAAACACTTCAAAAACCGGGTCTAATCCATCATCCCAAATCCATTTTAACCCCTGTTGACACACAACCGGCAGGGTCCGCCGGCCCGGCAAGTGTTTCAGGAGGTGGACGTTGCCTGCATGGAGCAACACAAGCGACGATGCGTTGACAAAAGCCATATGCCACGTCATATGCTCTTCAATTTCGGAGGCGGACGATGCCTATACATGACTACGTGGAGCAACACAAGTGTTGACGAAGCGTTGACAGAAATCATAATATGCCATGAGTAACAATTACGTAGAACACATAGATGGTTCAAAACTTTTCACTAGTGCCAAGAAACCCCAATTTAATTACGTCATGTGTTTGGTAAAAGCGCGCGCGCGACACAAGCACATACCTAGAAAGGAAAAGAAGCTTTTATAGTGCTTGGTTTTCAACTTTAGAAAATAGAAATGTGTGGTAATCAACTTATGCAAATGCACAGTACTAGCTAGCTAGCAAGTTAGTGGGTCGATTACGTGTATGTGTGTGGTTGGTGAAGTGCTCGGCTAGCACAGTAGCACGTTATCGATGGAGGGATCATTTGCATTAGCACCGTCCCGTGCGTGCCTCTTTTGTACCTAAATCTTCATTTATCAGTGATCACAATGAAATATTTCTTGCTAGGGTTAATCATGTCCTTCACACGGTCAACTATGTATTTTGTCTGCCGCTATCTGAGAGCTAGAATGAAAACTCAAATCCCCTTGAAATGGGAGTTGGCTCCGCGTGACCCTTCGCATCCTCTCCCAGGGTCACGCGAGCTGAGGCATGCTAGCGGCAACCGGTAGATCCGGTGTCATCTTCGTGAATTTAAAAGAAATTAAGACATTAAGTAATTTTGAATGAAAAAACTTATCAACAAAAAATATAGATCAGGTCGAGAGGTACAAAATTATAGATCATGTCGAGAGTTACAATTTTAATATAAAATTTATAGAGACGAGCATCTTAAGGTGCATATTCTAACTAATTATGCATGAAAACATTTGACTAAAGAAAATTTCATCCATGATAAAAAATACTTATGGCTCAACATTTATATAGCAGAACAATCGGCAACATCATATTGGTAGAGCCTTGAAAAAGCTAGCTATAACGGGATATTCATGTCTTATAAATCGGTTCAATAAAAAAATGCTGAAGTTGCAGTCATCATTTGGTCATGCATTCAGTCATTCAGACACACAAGGAGCGAGACTGACGTGCGTAGCACTGCTACTCTCCCCCATCATTTCCAGCTTGTTGGCTTGTCGCCGGCCGCCGGCGGCGAACACCTCTGCTGTTGGCTGCAGATGCTTATCTCCGGACGTCGAGGGTCCAATTCCACTGTTCCAGTACCACTAAAATCATCCGTAAAACAAGGATTTGTCACTGTCATGCGTGCACCATATGCCCGAAGCCAGCGAGACACGGGCCTCCTCTGTTTTTCCTGTGTAGTGCGGTTGCCCACTGAAAGTCATAGTACAACTTTCTTTCAAAAAAAAAAAGTCATATTAGAACTGTCTTCTGAACCGAAATGTTAATACAGTACCAGAATTAGGTCATCAGATCACCGTACGTCTCAAAGATCTTTTGCTTTGATTTTTTTTATTGGTTTCTTTTGCTTTATTTAGAACCACAGCTGAGTTCTTCCATATCATATCACCTTTGTGTGCCAATTACTAGTAACTTAGGCCCTGTTTGGTTAAATGGGGTAGACTGCGACTACCCAGGAGTACTAAATTCCAATTAGCCCCTCAAGAGAGACTAATGACTGTGAACTATTACCCTTCTTTTAGTCCCTATATTTGGTAATTTAGAGACTAATTGGGACTAAAAATTAGTCTCTAGTCTCTAGTCCCTTGGAACCAAACAGGGCCTTAACGATGGTTGTGTTTGTGCAGCTAGCGCTTATCATCGACCGATTTTATCGTGGTGCAGAATGACATGAAACGCAAAGTCGACTATCAACCAAGTGCAGAATGACATGAAAACCAAAGTCGGCTATCAGGTAAAAAGCCACAGAGCTGCTTAGAAGTTTCTTCTTTTTTTATTCCTCAGATGTATAATATATATTATGGTGGTAGTATACAAGTTGTACTGGTATATGAACGAGGAAACATCCACACGCCAGTGCGCCACACAGGCCAATCTAGGAGTTACCGACTTTTTTTTTTTTTTTTTTTTTTTTTTTGAGAAATGCTGACTTGCCGTTGTGCATGAAAAAGAAGCCCGAAGAAGGATCTTCTTGTGTCTTGTCTGGGCTTGGGCCCTTATTAGCTCTCCCTCCTGTGTCCACCAGATGGGCCGGACCGTCGTCCGGGGGTGCTCAGCTACATCCTACGTATGGGCTGAGCCATTAACTCGTGTCCTCGTTGGCGGCTGCGTTGTGCATTATCCGCACAACGGCACAAATCTCTGAATATTATCTTTCTCATGATAAAAAATAAAAAAAAAACTGGTTTCTCCCCCCTACCCAAGGGCGCATCCGAGAATTCGTTTCGACGGACGATGGTTCTGTGTGTTGCACAGAAACTGCAACGCCGGCTGCATGAGATCCCGTCGAGTTCATTCAGCGGCGCCGGCGCCGGCGCCGCGACGGACCGGCCGGGACGTACAGCTATGCGAACACACCCTGCAAACAACCGCAAGAATCCAGAGATGTACGTACGTACGTACGTACGTACTTACATACATGCTCAGCTAGCCATACGTACAACATGTCAGAGCGGGAGATCGATCACCACGTGACCTGTGAGGAGAGTTGAGATCATCAAGCGCGCGCTAGCATCATGTCTGCCTTCGTTCCAGAGGCCTATCGCCTGTCTCACCAAATATCGCCCGTGATACACGGACGACGGACATAGATGTCCTGACGTACCGGGCATGAACAGCATTATTCAGCATCCATCCCCGCGCCGTTTGCAACTGGCATTTCTCAATCGACGATGTATCGATCGATCGACGCATATAGCAATAATGCATTTGGTCCCAAACCGAGATCGTCGACCTCTGCTTCGTCCAAATGCAAGCTTCCAGACTCCAGAGAGCGATCGGTCGGAATCAGCCCCGTCCCTTTCACTCTCCAATAATGTACAGTACATAGTCGTCGGCCTTATCATTGTGTGAGAGATCGCGGATTTGGATGCGACGGACGGAGCCGACTTGTTTGAACGACCGCGCGGAGGTGTACTAGTACAAGCACCACACACGGTGGTGTCCGCTAGCTTATTGTTGGACCGACGTGCGTGAGCGGCACGGCACAGGGACATGCACTATCCCTCTGCCTTGTGTGTGCCTGCAAGGAGCCGGCGGTCGATGTACTCCTCTCTTGCTTCTTGCAGCATATGGGGAGCTGGCGATCGACGACCGGCGACAGCTACAACAAGCCCTACGATACCGTGGGCTGCTATCAGTGTCCTTGTACGTCGAGGCCAAGTGTAGACGTGTAGTGCTCCATCAGCATCCAGAGCGACGTCTCGAGAGGGATATTTATTCCTGCGGTGATTGGTGAAGCAGAGCCGAATCTTATCTGTCTTATTATTACTGATCTCTGCTCTAGTCAAGGTCAATTAGTTTGTGCGGCTATTATTGGCATGTTCCCTCTCTGCTAGCTAGCTCTGTGCATATGTAATATGATGTCACGATTCTATCACGCCTGACGAACTAGTTCGACCCAGGAATGATTTTTTTTCCCGCTCCAATTCAATATGCTAATAATGCTCCTAGTGTTGTTTATTAGCGATGTCTTTGTGAAAGTCGATCGAATCTGGAGTGATCATGTATCAAAGATTGGATTAGGTAGTAGGCCTGTAGGCACTTGTACTGTGGCTAATGCATATCATGGTGCGCGACAATCATCGACCATTCAGAATATACTAATTATGTCAAGTGATGATTGTATATATATCCAATCAAGCATGTGTAATTCATTGAGGGGCCAGCCCAGGGATGGACGAGGCACTACCAGTGGTGGACCTTCCAAGTTCATTGCAAACTGTACACAAGTGCCACCAATGCAGGTATTAAAGTAGTCACAACAGAGTGACTTTCTAGGTGGCAGCTGCTACATTCGGAGGGCAAATAAAACACCACAATAAGCTTGATCGATTGCCTTTGGGGGTGAGCCCTGAAAGTGCGAGCATATATAATTCTCTGACCTTTTACCACCTGGCAGCTGCGAAATCATCCTCTGCTTTCAGCATCATCTCACCAGCAGCAGCTAGCGCCTAGCAGCACATGGAGTCATGGTGATGCAATTGTTTCACTGGGAAAGGGATCGGGATGGAGGAAAAAGCTCAAGCGGAAAAAGGTTTGTGGCTGTGATTGGGAGATTGACCTTGCCTGTGAATACTTGGAAAGCTTCACAGGACAAAATTATAGGCCTATGGCTTGGTTAGCACCAAAAATGATGGGGACGGACTTGGTCCAGCGTTGTTGACTGCTCAGTACTACTTCGTTACCCATAGCTGAGCTAGTTAGCCTCCGGTCATACCTCTCCCCATTCATAATAACCATGGAACAAAATTCACGGGTATATATATATATGAAGTGCTTGGAACTTGAATCAAGAAGCGAAGGAATATATCTTGTTTGGCAAGACAAGTCTCATCCATGACCGTCCCACTAGACAAGTCGGGTCCGATTTTAAGGGCTAGTAGGTTAACCGGGTCACTCATGTGGTTTACAATTTAAAATAGCTAAAATAAATATTTTTGGATCAGGCTCAGATCGAGAATTTTTTCTTGGCAAAATGTGGTTTAGACGAAAATGATGTCTAGAGCGGAATGATATGCAACTGTGGTTTAGACGAAAGAGATGTCTAGAGCGGACTTTGTAAACATATAAAAAGGCTACGGTTCTAGAAGTACCATGGTTTTTATTCAAAGTTTTTTAATTATTAGACAAACACTACAACTTTATAAAGTACCTTGGTTTTCAAAAGCTGCGAAGTGTTTGGATGCGGCAAATCCTCTAGTTTTTAAACTCATGGCATTGGTAAACCCAGAGTCTTTTAGAGGTTTTAAAACTTGGTCTATACCTTTCAGCCACAGTTAACTTATAAAAAGCATACCTTTTTTTTGGAGTAATTTCTTTTGACACCGTGGTTTTTTAAGACAATGATGCCCTAAGAGTATATCCAAACACCTCTCGAAGCTTTTTTTTTTCTCTCCATAAAACCATATTTCCCCCTAAAAGTCAAAAATAGATTGCACCTAATCGTGGCCTTACTAGCATTTGCGCGTATATATAGTACAGGAGAATATACCCTGATCAAACGTGTACACAATGCTCTTGTTGATGTGCTCCCTCCGTCTCACAAATAAACGCACATTTTGACTTTTATACTTTATGTTTGACCGTTTGTCTTATTCAAAAAGTTTTAATAAATATTATTTATTTTGTTATGAGTTATTTTATCGTTAGAGATACTTTCATAATAATTTATTTATTTTATTATTTGTATAAAAAAATTTAAATAAGACGAACGGTTAAACATAAACTATAAAAGTCAAAATATGCGTCTATTTGTGAGACGGAGAGAGTAGTGCCACTTCTTTGCCATTGCCGATGTGCAACGAGAGCTAGTGGACCAGTAGCTAGCTACGCTGGGGCTCTAGGGGAATGTCGATCGATGACACATCATGGATGGCCATCATCAGTTCATCACCAAGTGGCAGACATCCCCTGCAAAAGCGGGAAGGAAACCCTAGAAATATTCCTCTGGTAGGCTCTCAACCAGATGGTGACCACACATGAATTGGGCTAGCAGGTACAGTACAGCACTACTCCTACACATGATGGCCCTCCTCCTCTCCTCTAGTAGCTTGTATATATATTTGCCATAGCTATAAACAGAGAGGAATGAGCTGAAAGCCATGCATGGATCTAAAAAGGCCGTGTCCGTACACATGATGGCTCGAGATGAGAGAGCTTTACAGAGCCGTCGGGTCGATCATGGCCAGCCTTTGGCCCCCAATGGAATGTCTGGGAATCTCCACGCACGCATGATGGCCGACGGTCGTTGCGCTGCCCTGATGGCGCGGTGATCTTCCGCGGTCAAGATTCCAACAATTGCGTGGGGTCTTGCTATTGCACGCACCATTTGCTCTCGTGCTCCAGTCCCGGCTGATGGGGTGCCCGCGCTTCTGGGCCGGTGTGGGCCTGTGCCGCCACACCACTGCCATTGCGCTCACACATGCATGAGAGTGAGAACAGATCACATGGTTTCTAGAGGCTGGGGTTGTTGTCATGGCGGCAAGGTTAGGTTAATCTCCCCGGCCACAGAAAAGGAGAGAGAGAGAGAGAGAGAGAGAGATCACGGACTGACCGGAGGGCGATACAGGAAAGATGATGCACTCACATGCATGCACATTGGCGTGCACTGCACAGCAGGGTATTGGAAGACCTGTGCAGTCAGATGGCCCCGGCCCCTTTACTAGTTCCCTCCGAGTCATGCTTACTTGTTGTCTCTTCCATCCTTCTCCTGATCTTCTATTATAAGCGTCGTGTTTTAATTGACTCAAATATATATTCGAGGAGAGTTGTTGAGGCATGACTTATTCATAGACCAAAATAAAGACATACCTTTCATTGTTTTTTCTTGAATACGCAAAGATTTACGCATCTTTATATTTAAATAGAAAAGAGTTTTACAAGGTTTTTGGGGGTGCATACAAGGTTTTAAACACGTCCCACCACCTCCAGATTGATTACGTAGCGGATTACTCATGCACTAAACATGCCTTTCATTGTTATTATCTCCATTCCAAAGTATTAATCATTTTAGTTTTTCTAGACATTTTAATTATGTATATAGACATAGTGTATGTTTAGGTGCATAACAAAACCTATATATAGAGAGAAGTCAAAATAACTTATAATTTAGAATGAAGGGAGTACTAAAATAAGATTATATTAGATATGTGTGAGAAAGATCGCACATGGATACTAGATACAATGTACTCCCCCGCTCTAATTTATAAGATGTTTTGTCTTTTCCAAATATATAGATTTTGCAATGCACTTAGATATAGTGCACATTTTGATACATAACAAAAGCCCTACATCTAGAAAACCTTATAATTTGGAATGGAGGGATTAGCATCTAGCAAAACAATACGGGTAATGTGGAAGTGGAGTTGTGGACAGTTGCGCAAACTGAGGTGTGCAAATGGTCGAAAGCATTCTAAAGACAACTTCAATAGTAAAGTCAACTTGCTAGCTCATATGAACTTAAGAAAAGATAAACATGGAGTAACTTAGTATGCTAGTATAGAAAAAATATGTAAGCATAGATACATGAACCATAAGAAAGTGTGTGAGCTTAGCTCTTTATGAAAACTTAGTTTATCATTCGTCCTCCTTACTACTGAATGAAATATTCTATGAGCTGTAATTCTAAAAAAATATAATTTTATATGAGCTAGGCGGTTCATCATTCTTTTCATGAAGATGGTTCTTCATTCTTTTCATGAAGATGGTTCTTTCTAATACCGGTTTGTAGTGATTAAAAATTGATAAAATGTGTAGAAACTGGCGGTTTGCCCAATAATAATTTTCTTTTCGGGAGCTCTATGCCTCTATGACTCTGTGAGTGCTCGAATGAGCAAAAGCAAAATGAATGGTAGGAGCAGTAGCAGTAGTAATACTCCGTAATATTGAGTTGCATACACCGACCAATTCAACCCAAAAGCTTAAGCTGATGGGGAGAGGTGGGCAATTCACTTATATTCCAACACTCCCCCTCACGTCGAGGCTCCGGCGAGAGATCTCAGCGACGGTCGAGCCTCAGACGTGGAATAGGAGCGAGCAGCAATTATTTATTTTAATTGCGCTACCCAGGATTCGAACTCGAGACCAACCCAATAGCTTAAGCTGATGGGAGAGGTGGGCAATTCACTTATATTCCAACACTCCCCCTCACGTTGAGGCTCCGGTGAGAGATCTCAGCGACGGACGAGCCGCAAACGTGGAATAGGAGCGAGCAGCAATTATTTTATTTTAATTGCGCTACCCAGGATTCGAACTCGAGATCTCCGAGCTGCACAGTGCCATATTTGAGTTGCGCACCGACCAATTCAACCCAAAAGCTTAAGCTGATGGGGAGAGGTGGGCAATTCACTTATATTCCAACACGTAATAATAAAATAATAGAGCAAGACTGTAGTAGACAATTTTGACCTGCCAATGAAATTAATATCTATTCTTTTCAGTCAAATAAATGAGACATATACAAGGAAACATAGAGAAAAGGAAGTTGTGTACAGAAACTCAGAAAACACAGGTATGAATCAGTGGCCTGGTCCTTTCAGGAAAAGGCTGTTGCTTTTTAGACCTTTATTAGTTACAACCATGGTGCCCACCTGTTTCATTCATTCATTCATAAGCTTGCAGAAGATTTTGTAAGGCGACAGCTCCCATTTCATTATGCACACGAGTCATTTTCTCCTTTTCTTCCTCTTTACTTAACAAACAGTCCCATCTGATCTTGGTTGGCTGTAGCATGCCTTTTTGTCGTGAGCGTCTGGTCTTGGATTTATCACTTCCTTTTATGCAAGTTCCTATCTTGAACAGCAGCTTGCGATCCGTTCCTCGGGCTCGGTAGAATTAGAAATAGTTGGAAGAAGCCGGGCGGGGTGAACTGGTGAAGTGAACGACCCCGCTTGGCAGCTTTCCCCCCAACGCCAAGTCGCCAACGTGGCCAGTGCCGTCTCCGTACTGGTACTGGACGTCTCTTTCTCGAAATTCTCTGTCAAAAATCTCTGTATACAGCCTACAACTCTCTGCAGGCTGCAGCCGTCCGTCCGTCTCCCCGAGTATATTTATCAGGCCCCGAGCTCCCCGGCGCCTCGACGCCCTCCATCCCCTTCGTTCTCCGCGTCGTACGTTCTCGCCTTGTTTCGTCGTCCGGGAATCGGCGGCGATGGAGGCGGCGCTGGGGGCACTGTGCCGCGCCGGAGGGTGGTCGTACGCGGCCGTCTGGCGCTTCCATCCTCAAGACAGTCGGTGAGCCGTGTGAATTGTGAATTGTGTTATTACTGACCGGGTGTGTTACTGTATTTTCGTGGCGATGCATGTAGTCATGTACGTAGCTTGGTGATGGTTTCTCTGGCAAGCTTATTGTTACGGCTGGTTGAAATTTTGGGAGCTCTGAATGGTCGTGTTCTTCCCGTCGCCTGCTTGTCGCACATTAATCTGCCTCTAGCAGGTTCCTGTACGTTTTAGTATCTCTTTCTCTCTGAGAGACCGCGAGAGATGTCCAGCAAGAAGCAGCTAGCACTAATCAAGTGCAAGGCCGCAAGGGTGCCTACCGTATCGTCTGTACAATCACTTGAAAGCATTATTATTGCAGGGACGAAGAACAAGATATTCCTGTGTCTGCGTGTGTTCTTTCTGTCAGAAGTTTGCTTGGAAATCCGATTTGTTTTTTCATACCATTGTCAGGGAAATAGGGAACACTACTATTGCTAATCGAGAGTTTTATTTGAAGGGTTCGCTCGTGCGATTTCGAATTGTTATTCTCGTTGCATTTAGGAAGGGATGGAGACACGACTGAGTTTCCCTTTGTTTCTTTGATACTAGCTTTGATGCGGCTACAGGAAGCTGCCCCTTTTCCTCAACCTTTTTAGCTAGCAAAACACTGTGATCCCATCAAAATTGACAGCACGCCTCCTTTTGGATGCCTCTTTTTCCTTCCGACATGATGCATCGTGTCGTTCACTGTCCAACTTTTGCTTTTTTATTCCTATATATTTTGTGTTGTTTCCTTGCCTCATTGGTGGTATGTCTACAATGTAGTGTACATGCGCCTCTATGTCCAGAATACTGACTATTGTTACCCCATTCGATGCCAGGTTGCTCACATTGGGGGACTGCTATTGTGAAGATGAGGCAAAAACAATGGTTCAGAAGATGCTTAATCTTGTTGAAATTGTCGGGGAAGGGTACGAATGCACGATTAATAGATCTATCCAGTTATCTTTGGCATTTTATCTTGATATTCATTGATACTATTTCACTATGCCCTCTGGTTTCAGCATCCTAGGAGAAGCTCTAGTAAGCGGAGAGTGTCAATGGATTTACGACGATACTTGCCATGCGTTGAATCAGACAAGCCATGCTGATAACAGAGACTTATATCAGGTATAAATATGTTTTAACTACCTTTTTTGTCAGAGCTTATAGTATTATGCCTGGAGAAGTACAATTAATTTCTGAAGAATCCCTAGAGTTGTCAGATTAATATTTCATTCTGCTCTTCCTCTCTTTCTTCCATTCATTACCTCTCGTCCTACCATTTCCTACAGCAGACAGTTGATGTTAACAAATAAAAATTCACCTTTTTCAGGGTTATACTTGGTGGCAGCATCAGTTTCTGAATGGGATAAAGGTTGGTGTTTCTTGTTTCTTGCCTGAAAAGCTAGGCAACCTTGACTATTTCAGATAGCTTGAGTGCTTTGTTTTAGCTTGTACAACGTCAAATTGGATACTGA
This sequence comes from Themeda triandra, assembly GCA_018135685.1. Classification (NCBI taxonomy): domain Eukaryota; kingdom Viridiplantae; phylum Streptophyta; class Magnoliopsida; order Poales; family Poaceae; genus Themeda; species Themeda triandra. The sequence continues at coordinate 3,046,859 of JAENPR010000007.1, read as the reverse complement.
AGAGCGGCACCTTATATGCAGACTATTGCAGTGTTACCTCTTCAGTTGCAGGGAGTGGTGCAATTTGGTTCCACACGGAAGGTGAGTGATACTCCAAACTGCAGTCTTTATACCCTCGTGCTGCCAATGTAGTCTTTATCAATTGCCAACACTAGAATTTTTACATTGTCCTGTACTCCTGTGTTAAGCAAACATCAATAGTATGACAGTGCAATGCCCAATATGCATTTCTTGAATTGTTACATTAGTATGACAGGAACCAGAAAATCTTCCTTGAATGTTACTGCTACTTTCAGAATTATATGTCCTGTGAAGCATGCTGAATATGGATTTATCAGGGTACAGTTATGTTATGTCTGTATTTTCTTTTGAGCCTGACTCTAACAACTCGCCAGGTTCCCAGGAGCTCAGTTTTTTTGAATCAAGTCAGAGATATATTTGATCAGATGAAGAATGCTTCAAGCGATGGTCCAATGGAGTATACCCAGAACAACTCTCTTGCATATGGTCAGCAACCTATCCTTACTTCATTGAGATCTGCCAATGACATGCTCGTACATAACAAGATCAAACCATTGCAAACTGAGAATCTTGAGGAGAATATCGAGAGAACAGAATACATTAGGAGTTCAATCTGTTCTCCAACCAATTCACAAAGATCTTTAAATGATTTAACGTTACATGGTACTGGTCACAACGGTGTGGATACTCGTATATTGGCCATGCCTGTTAACTCCAAGACTATATATGAGCTCAAACAGTTTGATGACGTCACTGAGTTGTTTCATCAAAGTGCTGATGAGAGAGTTGGTTTTCAAGTCAACTCTAGTAAAGAGCCTGGTTCTATTATTTCTGGTGTAATGTCAGGATACAAAAGTTCTAACAATATTCATAGGACAGAAAATGATTCATGTGATCAAAACACAGAATATACCCCATACCTTTACACTACTACCAACTCTGCAAATTCTGGCCTAGATGAACTTTCTTATTCTGGCACTGGTTTGTCGTCACCATTTACAGCAGTATCTGGAAAAGTTAAGAATGGCCCACAAACTGAGAGTGACAAGTTTCTATGTAAATCAGTATCATTCAGCAGCAACCCTTGTGCTTCTAAAATCAAAGAAAATCGCCTATCACCATACCATGCCCTCATGCATGAACAATCCCTGATACCTGACGACCCTGGAGAATCTGTGAGGCTCCTCCCACATGAAGAATCTTTTATTGTTCAAGGTGGCTCAATGCAGTTCAAGGATAACAGTACATTTCCTGAATTACCAAACAGATCACCTGAAGAAGCTACTGCTGAAACTTTAGAAAACAACATGAATGGCTCTAGTGGAAATAACAGTCTGTTGGAAACTATGATGTTTGGTCTTAACACTAACAGCTTTGTGCAAGATTGGTGGGATGACAGTGTTCTAGTGGCAGAAAACCTTCCAAATTCAAGCGAAAAGCACTCAGAGCCTGCTATAGATTTGGCCAATAGGCATTCATTGCCAACTGGGGAGAGAGGCTTGCCTTCCAGATCTGTCATCGAACAATTACTTGGTGATGTTGCACATCCACCTGCCGGACATAGTTCGCTTGAGGCTGATGCCACTGCTTTAGCTGGCCGTGTTTCAGATTATCAGCTGCCTCAGTTTGGTTTTCGAGATTGCCTAACAGCACACAACACACAAGTCCCATCACTGGCCTGCAGTAATTATACATCCAGAACCAGAAGTGCCCAAAATGGTTCTTCAGAAGTGCCATCAGCAAATGTATCTGTGGATGACACCTGCAGTTTCAACACAGCAAACTCCAAGGGAAGTCAGTCGAGCAATCCTGAGGGGATGAAGGTTGCCAAGAGAAGAGCTAGATCTGGGGAGAGTAACAGACCTAGACCAAAAGACAGACAACTGATACAAGACCGCGTTAAAGAATTACGAGAAATTGTCCCTAATGCTGCAAAGGTAATAATCAATCAAACACTTGCTTTTAAGTTTATCATGTTTTGCGTCGATCGATACTGAATGACTGATCCCTTTCATTTCATGCTTTTGACACAACAGTGTAGCATTGACGCTTTGTTGGAGCGAACAATTAAGCATATGCTGTTTCTACAAAGTGTAAACAAATACGCAGAGAAAATTAAGCAAATTGATGAACCCAAGGTATCCTCCTTTGTATGTCATAAATTATGTATTGATTAGATGTTTCTTTTAAACACATGCTGACTTGTCATGGTTGTTAAGATAATTGACAAAGAGAGTGGTGTTATCTTGAAAGACAACCCAGATGCTGGCAAAAATGGTGGTGCCACGTGGGCCTACGAGGTTGCTGGGCAAACCATGGTTTGCCCAATAATCATTGAGGATCTTTCACCACCTGGTCAGATGCTTGTTGAGGTGAAAACTGAACTTTAAGTCTCTCTCTCTCTCTCTCTCTCTCTCTCTCTCTCTCTCTCTCTCTCTCTCTCTCTCTCTCAGTGCAGCATATGCGCATATGCAGATAACTGTTTGTCTATTAACAATTTATTTATAGATGCTTTGCGAGGAACGTGGCCTCTTCCTGGAGATAGCTGACAACATACGTGGATTTGGTCTCACGATCTTGAAAGGACAGATGGAGCTCCGTGATGGCAAGATATGGTCACGATTTCTTGTCGAGGTAGAGAAGGAACCATATGTTTACATTCCTCATTTCTAGCTTTGTTGGTTGTTAAACTCTATATGTTGGCTTTTGTTTTTTCAGGCAAACAGAGAAGTCACAAGGATGGATATATTTTTGTCGCTTGTTCAGTTACTGGAACAAAACAGCCTTGTTCGTTCTACTGACCAGATGGCTAAGGTCATGAATAATGGGGTTCCATCCTTTGCAAACCATCAGCGATCTCCGCTGCCAGTTCCAGTGGGCATTGCTGAGAGACTACAGTGACTGCAAATGTTCCAACTAGATAGAGTTAGGTAACACGATTGTAACATATCTGGTAGCCAGAACTCCATGCATTAGACAGAGCCCAGTGATAACATCTGAGTTATAGTCTCACTGCTGCTAGAAATGCTAGTATGAAGAACATGACTGATGCGAACATGAGCTTCTAGCGCAGAAATTATGAGCTTCCCTGATTACTAGGGTGTGACCAGTGAAGTTCCATTCTTTCCTGCTTAGTTAGAAGAGGTTGACACCTCGCCCCAGAGTAACTGGGTTCTTGATACTGGTGTTTCTTATGCAGTGATGGTAGTGTAGTAGTCCTAGCTAGTAGTGCCAGAGCCTCACAGAGGCTATATACTAGACTATCTTCCCCCTCTTCTCATTTTGTCATTATGATCTCAATGATTAGTGAGTTACTTATGCAAGATATCATCAGAGCTTAAAGTCTACTTGTTGATCCTCGCAAAAAAAAAAAGTTTCATTTTAGAGGTACGTTTATACTGAACCAATTCCCACCAGCACAACTCATATATCACAGGCTCACAGCAAGAACAAATGACCCTTGTATCGTCTATGTACTAGAACTATATGTCTCGTGCACCAAAAGTACAAAACACGCCACGCATGCACTAGGAGCTGACGTGGCGAGCCAAATCACTATGCCAGCATGTATATGCCATGGAGAATGACCCTTGTGCCCTTGGCTGATGACATGGAGGTAAGACAACAAGAGGGAGAAGGTCTCAAAGAGATGAGGCATGGGCAAAGTGATCTCTAAACTCTTACAAAATTGCTTTAACCACATTTGTTTTCTTTTTCAATCAGTCTTAGCTATTTTTTTTTTTTTTTTTGCGATACCAATGCTAGCTAAGTTTGAATGAAAACAAATCTGAACTTGGCTCGGTTCAAAATTGGATAGCAAACTTACAAATATAGGTTAAAATATATCACTTTTGAAGATAACTCATAAACTTAGTTAAGAGAGTGGCGCTTTCACAATGTAAATATTTTGTACCTAATTGGTTGGCTACCAAAAATTGTCATGCCAAGGATTTAGCAAGCCAAATATGAGAAGTTGGCAAGTTTTGATAGCCAATCAAATGCTTGCCAACTCATGATTTGTCAAATCCTTGACATGACAAATTTTGGTAGCTAACCAATTATGCCCTTTATTTATGGAGAAATTTTATAGTGCTTGGAAAAAAAACTAGAGCCATTCATTGGGATAGATCTAACGGTTATAAAATAGGAAGAACCATGAGAGAGGAACTTAAGTTATAGACTGGAACCTAAATTTGTGTGGGCCAGGAACTAATTCTAAATTTAGTCTGAAGGGTAGATTAGTATTTTTGCTTCCCAAGAACTGCTGATGTCGCCATGCGTGTATCCCGCAGCTCCCTTCCTCTACCAGAGCCAGCGGCGCGACACTGCTCAGAGCAGCACAGGCCCTTCTTCCTCTTCGGATGGCTCCCGCGCAATCTCGTGGCTTGAACCGGTGTCGCGAATCCGAGCTCGTCGCGAATCCGAGCTCGCCGGATCTCCACTCCGCCGACGACCGCCTCTTTCCGGCTCCCTCCCTCTCAGGTCTGCATTCAACGTGCCTTGAACACACACCTGCTGCGCAGCCTTTAACTTTGCCGTTGACGGCGACGGCGGCAATGGTAGGAGGAACGGACGGCGAGGCGGCGGTAGGAGAACCAAGACTGGCGGACATGGACATGGATAGGTGCGTGTACTGCTACGAGCGGTGGGCGCCAACTACTCGTCGCTGCAGAACGTACGTGTTCCAGGACATGGCCGAGCTGGAGAGCTCCGGGATTGAGAGGATCGCCAGCCATGGCCGGGCAGCCCGCAGCGTTCTTCGCGTTCCTGGGCAAGGCATACAGGCAGATCGTGCATGGCCGCATCTCCGGCCATCTCGCTCTCCGCCACCGCGAGGAGGGCGGCGAGGCGGGCGGCGCGGGGAGCAGCGATATCTTGCGAGCGAGCCGATCGCCGCGATGAACGGAGCAATCTGGAATTGGGTTAGCGGCCACAGAGATTAGAGATTAGGTGCAGAAGTACTAAACTACCCTTAGTTAAAATTAATTAATTTTCGTAATTAATAGATGCGGTAACTATTTTACACCGGAGGAACCGGTGGTTCCTCTCAAGCACCGTAACAAACCTCTTATTTATGCTTCCTTGCTTCTTGCCAACACATGTTGCAGATGGCAGGCAGTTGCGTAGGACGTCAAAGCTGCAGCACCGTTCGCAATCATAAGATTACCTGGATATATAAACGGGAGCACACCCAGCGCCACAAATCCGTGGTAATCAGGGACATGACCCATAGAAAAATGAATTATAGGACCAAGAAAATCGCGCCGGAAGCTTGGAGGTTCATGCCTGCTCGTTTGGTTTCCCATCTGAACCATCGTGCCGTGTTCATCTGATCATCTCCATTCGGAGCTCAGCCCCTAAAACACCCTAACCACCAACGGTACCCAGAATTTTGGACCCTAATAATTTTTCCAAAAGATAACGAAACGGAGAAAGGAAACCAAACTTACAAACACGAAGCGGGCTCAAAGGCCGGACGGCCCGCCAGCAGCCCAGCTGCTTCCCTCATCACCCACGGCCCGCCCCACGTCCGCCGCGTTTGACTTTGACCCGATCGCTGGCGGTCGCGGTCGCGTTTCCACCGTCTCCTCCAGCGGCCAACCGTCTCGCCTCCCTCCTCCGGCCTTCCCCGTCCGCCCACCCTCCGGCCCCGTCGGGTCGCCCCGCCCGCCCCGCCGCCCGCCTCGCAATACTTTTTCGTCCCCCATCGTTGAACCTTCCTCGTCCTCCTCCACCGCTCTGACCTGACCAGGGGGCGGCACGGCCGAGGCGCCCGCCCGCCACCATCCTTATATATAAACCGGCCCCGCGGCGCAGCGTTTTTTCCTGTCGGTAAACGCGGTAAACATGATTCACCCGACCTTCTGCGGCGATCCGGTTCGGTTGTCCGGTTCGGACCGCCCAAATTTCAAATTTGAAGTTTGAAAAAAAAATGCTTGAAAAAATTCCTAAAAATAGCTCTTGAATTATGGAACCCAATGGTGTAAAATTTTTTCAAATTTGAGTTCGTTTAATATTTATTTAGACGTTTAGAAGTTTGAAAAAAAGAAAAAGAAAAAATACACAGCCGGCCCGTGAAGGCCCATTAAATCATGAAGGTCGAAAAACATACTAAACACACTCAAATTTGAGTAATTTTGACATCATTGGATTCTACAAATCATGAAGTATTTTTAGGAATTTTTTAGCATTTTTTTTCAAACAAATAAATTTGAATTTTAAAAAACCGCTCAAACCGCTCAAACCGGGCGGTAAACCGGACAAACCGGCCGGTAAACCGGAAAACCGGCCGGTTTACCGGTACAAACCGCCACAACTGGGCCTTTCAAATTCGAATTTGAATTCGGGCGGTTTTTTCCGGTAAACCGGACTAACCGGCCGGTTTACCGGTTCCGGGCTCGGCCGGTTCGGTCGTCCGGTTCGGTATAAAAAACACAGGCCCCGCGGCGGGCCGTCTCCCTCCAGACCGCCGCAGCGCAGCACGCAGCAAGCAGCCGACGGGGGGAGCAGAGAGGGGCGGCGGGGCGATTCCGATGGCGAAGCTGTACGTGCAGGCGGTGCCGCCGCCGGATCTGAACCGGAACACGGAGTGGTTCATGTACCCCGGGGTCTGGACCACCTACATCCTCATCGTCTTCTTCTGCTGGATCCTCGTCCTCTCCGTCTTCGGCTGCGCCCCCGGCACCGCCTGGACGCTCGTCAACCTCGGCCACTTCGCGGTACGTACGGCGGCATGCTCCTTGTGTTGCACCCCTCGCTGTCGTCCTCCATGGGGATCGTGGTTGCTGGTTGGCTTGGGCCGCGCCCGTGGATCTGAGGTCCGCCGCCTGTTCTAGTGGATAGCTTGTTCGATAGCTCGTGTCCGGATGCTGCCGTGTGGCGGCTATGAATTCATTTCCCTAGCTTAAATTCATGATAGTTTCGGCTGTTCCCACTGTCTAAATGTTGGGTTGCTCTAGCATCTCATTGAAGCCCATCTTACTCCTAGGAAATGGCTCCATGCTTGTTCACAATCTACATCATGACTTCTAAGTTCTAACCTCTAGCTGTTGCTATATGTGTTGGATGAGATTGCAGACCTTTATGCTTACTATGGGCCTGTTTGGGAGAGCTCCAAATAGCTCCATGGAGCTGTTAGGAGCTATTATTTTGCCAAACAACCTATTTTAAAACAGCTCCACAAGTGAATCTATTTTTCATGCTCTCTCACAAAGGAATGGAGTGGGAGAGAGCTGAAAATAGTAGCTCCTCCCAGCTCCTTGGTCAGCCTCCAACTCCACTGCCCTCCTAGTTGAAAGAAATTACATGAATTGCCATTGAATAATTCCGTGCCCACCTCCCGTGAACGCAAGGCAAGGCAGGCCTGAACCCGTGCATGCGTCTGTGCGTGAGCTGAACCCGTGCCTGCTGGTCTGTGCGTGAGCAGCTTTGTTCAGTTTGATCCGGCTATTGGTGTGTAGCCTGAGCAGTGGTTTGGGACAGAGGCACGTTGGTCTGTAGCGCTAGCTACCATCCTACCGTCCGTAGCGTTATCTGTGCTAAAAAAATACAAGGGTATATTAGACTATTATCTTCTCTCAACCATTCATTAATTATAGCTGAAGCTATTTTGCCAAACACCATTTTCAAAATAGCTCCATGAAGCTATTATAAGCTGTTGGAAGAGCTGTTTTTTTAAAAAGCAGCTTCACTAGTGAAGCTAAGCCCTCCCAAACAGGCCCTATTTCACCCCTTTTGCTATGTTAACTTTGGGACTCCTAAACTGCTAAAGTAGTCATTCGAGGTTCTGCATTACTGAAGATAATTTAGGCAGAGGTTTGCTCCTCCCAGGCCAATTACAGGCAAATAATACTAGGTGCATAACAGTGACCTGGTCAGCAGTCAGGGTCTGCTTGCATTGCAGTGGCAGCTCGTAGTTCCACAAATGATTTGGCTGGAACAGATATGTATTGCCACCCTATGGTTCTTTCAAGTTTCAGCTATTGATCCCTTTAGTTACATACTTACATGTCCTAGACGCCTTAGTTCAGACTTCAGAGTTCACATAGCTGCCCAGTGTTCCTTTAGTTACAGTCTGAAGAATTTGAGTGTTTCAGTTATCTAAGAAATCTTTGTTTTGTGGTGGTCACATTTGTCAAGGTAGTAGAATGAGAATGTATTGTTTCCAGGCTTAATGAGGTGTCGCTGTCACACCAAAAGTGGCACCGCAAGAATTGTACTATTATTATTGACCTGCATTTGCAAAATCAAAATACTGACAGTAATATTAGGGTATCATTTGGACTTGATACAACATACTTAGTTTTGATGGTTCGTATACAACAGCAGACAAAAAAATTTTACACTATTAAAACAGAATTACATTTTGATTTTCCTAGCAATGTATGACTGCAATAAAATTGTATTTGTATTTGCTTATGGAGTAAGGTTACAATTTTGCAAGTTTCTTGATCTGTCATCAGCCAGATATTTTTTTACATTTCTGTTACTTGCCTCATTGAATATTTGTTTCAGATCACCTATCATTTTTTCCACTGGAAGAAAGGGACTCCTTTTGCTGATGACCAGGGGATGTATAACACGTTGACATGGTGGGAACAAATGGACAATGGCAAACAGCTTACGCGCAACCGAAAGTTTCTGACTGCAGTTCCTGTCGTTCTGTAAGGGCTTATCTCTTTCAAATGTGCTTCCATTTATACAAGAAAAACTCTATGATGGCCTTATTGCATGAAATTATTACATGGATGATATGAGTGGTGAATGTTATTTATAGCCAATAAACAGTTCCTTTTTTAAAAAAGAAAACATAGGCTAGTGATTTGCCCGTAGCACTGATGTTGATGTGTTTTTAATTAACATTGTCACAGCACATGATTGTATGGACTATGGATTGGTTAATAACCATTTAACAAACAATATATTTCTGTTTGAAGTAATTTGTTGTGGTCCCTTGTACTCCATTCCAAATTATATGGTGTTTTGACTTTTCTAGATACAGTAGCTTTTGCTGTGCACTTAGATATACACCATTACTAGATACATAACAAAAGCAATGTTTCTAGAAAAGCCAAAACGTCTTATAATTTGGAAGGGCACTGGTTGAAGGGAAAAACCTGTGCTCTTTAATTGTACTTTCTTCAAATTTTCCTTTACTGTTTGTATGGCATAAGTTCTATTTTGCTTCATATATGCTTGTGGAAAGGGATCTCATTCTATTCCATTAGATGACTGGATTCAAACTTATAGATGTGTGTATCAGGAAATCTCCCTTATTGAACCAATGTATCTTGTTTGAGCTAAATCTCTATATCTGTTAACTGGGAGATTTATTGAACTATCATCTTGAAAGTAGACTGCCACAACTTGATTGTGGCATCAATCTTGGACAGAAACTGCCTGTCATTAGTAGATACACCATAGTGTGCCATGTTTGATTGTAAATAGCATCAGCGTAGCTATCAGCCCCAAGCATGCTACTCCCTAATGTCTGACTCATATAAACGATTGTAGATATGCTTGCATGTGTCTCTTTTTGGCATTTTATAGTTTAAAGAAATTGGCAGGCTTTTTTTCAGGCTCCGACAGGATGGGTAACATGAAAAGACTTATACGTACGTCGTGGCACTGAACGACAGAGAAAACACGATCTACCTCCTTAGCTTCAATTCAGTGTTGGGGTCTTGGTGGATAAGATGAAGGCACAACTGAAAATTGTCAAATAATGTAGATCACATCTGCATGCATACATATACAAGTAGATATATGATTGTAGAAGGCGAGCAACCAAAGACGTATCATCTCGATGAGCAGTTTACGGCGGCAACACGGCTTCTGCAGCTTACTAGCTGTGGATATGTATATACACGTTTGCAAGGCGACGTTGTAGGCATCGATGAACAGCAGCTCTTTACGTGGGGTTTTATAATTGATTTGCTCGGGATAGTGTATATACGCCGATTGGGACATTATAGAGTTGTACACGAGACAACATAGGCGAGGAAGGAAGAGAAATTTGATGGAGTCGGCGCATATAAATAGGGAGGAAAACAAGACACATTTGCATGCAAATTGATGTTGCACCAGCCCATCTTTACTAATAGGCCTAATTAAATATTAAAGCCCATTAGTAAATAAAAGACTTTAATTATTTTTATGGATTTTTTTAAGCCATGATATTCCAAAGGCTCCAGAAATTTAGAGAAAATTCACAAGAGACATAGTGGAACATGAGCAACCCAAAATCAGAAATTTTGGGGTGTGACAATGTCTGACTCATATGATTGTAGATATGCCTTGTCTCTTTATTTTATAGTTTAAAGAAACTTTTTTTTTCATGAAAAGCGATCTACCTCCTTAGCTTCAATTCAGTGTTGGGCTTCGAAAATTGTCAAAGTAGATCACATCTGCCATATACAAGATAGTTACGGTCAAAGATCACTTGGTCCATTCAACATTTCAGTAATATTTCTGTTATTCAAGTGGAGTGACACAAGTTAAAAAAAAAAAGAGATAGCATGCACTGTATATTTTCATTTTGATTGTATAAGTACCTTGAGCTGTGTAGCAGTGATCCAATTGGACTTTGTCATACCTACTACCAAGTAATTTTTGATGCATGTGTCATTTGCTTTTGTTGCAAATGCAGAAGCTGACCTTTCCATGTTTGGTGTCTGACACCAAGCATTTCCTTTCAAGGTCAACTTATGTGTTAGTATCAATGTACACTAAATTGACCCACATGATTTTCTCCTGTTTTGAACAATGAACAAGCATGATAGTTTGTAAGGCACCCTTAACAAATTGTGTTTTAAGGTGGCAAGGTAGTATTAGCTATGGGAGTATTTATCTTCAGTATGCTGCTATCTTTTTGCAAAACAAAAAGGTCTGAGGTTCTATTTCCTGTGTCTTTCCCGTCCCAATGATGTAAGGCTAGAAACAGACCAATCAATAATAAATTTTGTTGTTTCTTTGGTTCTAAGTTCTAGCATATATTCTTTAGAAATATGTAACTGCCACTAGAATCATGATTATTTAAATGTTAGTCCATTAGTTGTGATGCATCTATGTCCATTGCATCTTAAATCTGAAGCTAGGAAGATGAATTGTGATGTGTGGCACTGTTGTGGCATGTTTTCCACTCCTATTGTATATAATATAGAGACAATATTAGCTTGAGCCCCCTTAATTAAGATGACGGGTTTGAGTTTAGGACAATAACTACTATCAATTTGGAATTTGACAGTCTTGCTGATGTTTCTCCCGACTAGTGACTTCACATGAGTTAACATAGCGTGGTAATTTTCTGAAGTTCAATTCTCTTTGCTTGAGTGACCTGATGTGCATAAGTCATGGAATTTCACTTATTCAAAAGAAAAGGTTATAGAATTTTCAATAATAGATGTACTAGCAGTTTTCCACCCTGCACCCCCACACGTACGCAATAACACAATCTAATTTTATGTCAGACAGATGGAATGGACTGTGGCACTAATATAGTGATGATTGCTCTTTTCGGCAGGTATCTCATAGCTTCCCACACCACGGACTATCAGCATCCTATGCTCTTCCTCAACACCATAGCAGTCACCGTGCTGGTTGTTGCCAAACTACCAAACATGCACAAGGTTCGGATTTTTGGGATCAATGCTGGAAGCTAAGCAGCAGGGTCCCCCAGCGGTAGACAGGATACACGGTATGCTTCATTTGGACCACGGGATGTGTTGCACCTAGCTTTAAACTGCTGTGCCAGAGTATCAGTGAGTAGTGTTGAGATCTATTTGTAGATGAAATGTAATCATTGTACAGATGACTTGTTTAGATTCGTAATGTTGCTATATGTTGGCAAGCAAGAATTTGGCAATTGATACATGTACAGATCTGCTCGTAGCCAAGAGGCAATAACCCATTGTTACATGACAGAATCACTGGTAAGATGACACAAAATTTTCGATTACATGGACTCAGTTGAATGATGATTGATATTTGATAAATTGAGGTAAAACCAAATATTCACAAAATATTCACTGATAAGTTGAGATTGTAAAACCCTACAGTACTTGAACCAAACTTCTTTCGATCTGTTCCCACTTATGCACCCAACTATTCCACATCCATGGGCCGCCAGCCTATCAAACTTCCCTTGGACACGAAAAGACGACTAGGAACTACTTCCTCCATTCCAAAGGATTAAGTCCATCTTTGATCTCTGAACTCTTTGCTCGGTCTAATTTTAACCCCCAACTATGAAACCGTCTATTCCTGGCACCTCAACTACCAAAATGGTTCACTTTTGGCACCCGGGGGCAAGGCAAGGCTGTTTTGCCACCGTGTAGCGGTTTTGTAGTGGGTCCCGCCCCTCTCTTTCCTCCAGCTCCTCCTCATCTGCATGGACGAGCATGGAGGAGCAGCTCGCGCGGCTACCCCCTCCCTGCAAGAGCTCCGCCGCGGTCCTGGCCGTCCAAACCGGCCAGCTCGCGCGCGCTGCGTGACCATGCCTCGCCTCTGCTCCTTCTCCCCTCGCGCGGAGCAGCAGCGCCACAGCACGGAGCCGCCGTTGCCGCGCCGTGAGCTTCACCGTTGAGCTCGCGTGCGCGCCGCCGTAGCCATGCTGGCGGCAAAAGGGCATCACGAGGTGGCGGGGCGCCGCCGCCTCGAGAGCATGAGTGCAAGCAAAATAAAGGAAAGGAGCGTGGCGGTGTTGTATTAGACCGAATGCGTTCGTCAGTGTAGGTGACAGGAACACAACGCTGCTGCCCTTTTGCCGCCAGCATGGCTACGGCGACGCGCGCGCGAGCTCAGTGGTGAAGCTCGCGGCGCTGCAACGGCGACTCCGTGCTGTGGCGCTGCTGCTCTGCGTGAGGGGAAGGAGCAGAGGCGAGGCATGGCCACACGGCGCGCACAAGCTGGCCGGTTTGGATGGCGAGGACCGCGGCGGAGCTCGTGCAGGGAGGGGGTAGCCGCGCGAGCTACTCTCCATGCTCGTCCATGCAGATGAGGAGGAGCAAGGGCTGTTGGAGCTGGAGGAAAGAGAGGGGCAGGACCCACTACAAAACCACTACACGATGGCAAAACCGCCCTGCCCTACCACGGGTGCCAAAAGTGAACCATTTTGATAGTTGAGGTGTCAGAAATAGACGGTTTCGTAGTTGAGGGTTAAAATTAGACCGAACAAAGAGTTTAGGGGCCAAAGATGGACTTAATCCCCATTCCAAATTATAAGGCATTCCAAGAATCTTGGAGAGTCAAAATTTTTCAAGTTTGACCAAAGTTATAGAAAAAACTATAATAACTTATGATATCAATTAGGTATGCAATGAAGATATAAGTAATGGAGAATCTAATGGTACTTAGTTGTCATCATAAATATTATTATTTTTTCATATAAATTTGGTTAAACTTGAAAAACTTTGACTCTCCAAAATTCTTGGAATGCCTTATAATTTGGAATGGAGGGAGTAACTAGGAAGCTTTCGGCATTGGACGACTGGGATAACGAGCCATCATCCTTGGCCCGCTAAGCTTGCCCTAGGTGCTCGTGGATCCTTTGATTTTGGTTGGATTATCAAATGCATACATTGTTTATTCCTGATTTTGCAACACGGGGAGAAACAGAAGTTGCTTGGAAAATCATTATTCTTAGGGATTAGTTAATGGTAAAACATACAATTTAAGTACAAATATTAGAAGAAATTAGTTTAAATCATTATTATAAATAGTGTCTATATTACTTCCTTCGTTTCAAACTGTATGTTGTTTTAATTTTGTTAGTACATTCATTTTTTGATGCATCTAAATATAACGATATGTCTAAATATATAGTAAATGGATGAATCAAAAAGTTTATAGTGACTTATAATTTGAAACAGAGAGAGTAATTAACGAAGTCTTCCTTTGGAATGGAGGACAAACATACGGAATTTTGAAGGATTTCGTTCCTTGAGGAAAAAATCGTGTTATTTCCCTTGAGAGTTCCACTATTTTTCCTTCGGTCAAAAAAAGGGGGGGCCTACACACGAGGCTTAATATTATTGTTTTGCTTTATATGGTTTTCCAATGTTGCTTTCGAAAGCTTCTTTTTCTAAATAAACTTTCCTTAGATCTAAATCCTATAAGATTTGAAGAGTTAATCTTGTGTTCAAAACAAAGCCTAAGGCCCTCGAACATAGGATTTTGAAGGATTTTTGCAGGACTATAAATCTATAAGATCTTCTTATGTGTCCATTTGGAACAAATGATTGGGCATCCTAAAATATATGTGTACTTGGAAGCCGACCATGTCATGCTGATCTACTCAGATTCCGATAGGATTTCCATGTAACAAACAAGAAACCCATAGGTCTAGGTCATTCAACATTCCATATGTAACCTTGCTTTCCCAACTATATAAGACTATTCGCAATGTGGTGTTTGGTCGATGCCTGAATGGAGAGAGAGAGAGAGAGAGAGAGAGAGAGAGAGAGAGAGAGAGCATCGGTGCCAAACACTGCATGTGTCGATGCTTGCTTCCAAATCGCATAAGCCGAGACATGTAAGTTCACCGATGCTTCAACGGTAAGCAACGAGTAGGAAGGTGATTGTACTATAGCTGGGGTCCGTACACATACAAGCATCGGTGCTGACACTATGCGTATTGAAGACTTCAGGCATCGGTGCTTGGTGTTAGGAATAAGTTTTTTTGGAGCATCGCTATGCTGTGGTCAATCTAAGGGAAGGTAGGGACAATCTATGGATTCATCCAAGCAACCCGTAGCTTAAAACCCTCAATAAATCCATTAACGTCCCTGTAAATCTACGACGCAAGAAAAGCACTACAGGACGTGCGGTGCCCTATACTCAGAACCATTGTAAAATTTCTCTATGATTCTATGCACACAAAAGCTGATTTGCGCTAGATGTCAGTCCATATGAATTTTAGAGGAAATCTAACAGGGTCCAATCTCAAACCTCAAAACATTCTTTTGTGTCTCTCTCTCTTCTAATTCATGGGTTTCTCATGTGTTGTATCCAAATGCTTTTTTTTTTTTTTTGAAAGAACGTTGTATCCAAATGCTTTATTAGAAGCTTTTCTACATTTTTAATTTCCGTAGGATTGCAAGTGAATGCAACTTTAATAATCCTACGTTTTTAGTGTTCGTGCGTTTTAGATATTCTGCGCGTTCCAAAGAGCCATGGCCAACCGCCTGATTACTACGTCTTGGATGCAAATGCTTCCTGTAACAAATGCAACGCATGTTGTCTGTCTCCGTAGCTACCAGTCGAGGATCAGGCCCGCCCTATATATTTGTCTTCCACATGAAGGAAAGTGGGCGCGGCCGCCGGACTCTAGGACAGTGACTCCCATCACAGGTGGAGACTAGTCCTATTCCTGTTCCCGGGCTGATTTGGAGAGAAACCGGCTACTGTTCCAGCATGCGGCTTTCTATTACCTTTGTTGCTACTCTGGTGCAGTAGAACTGTAGTAGATATCTTCAGCAAGCAAGCTGGAACAGTTCTCGTGGGTCGCCTGAAACAATATTATTGGCGTGTGGTCGATCTTTTAGTGGACAGACACCTTTGCTGGTAGACTTGTCACGCCCACGGCCGGCCCACGGTGAAGGGAAAAACAACACTGCACTGTAACGTGTACCGAGCCGCCAGCAATGGGTGGTCCGACGAAACAAGTCGCCACGACCACCCACATCGTACGAGGCCCATGTGGAGCCGCACTGCAAATGCCGACCGGGGCGGATGGGGGCGAGCGTGAAGTGTGCTTTCCGGCGTTGGGTCCTCCTCGCATAGATTGCGGTGACACGAGCATAGTACTCGCCTGGGTCGGGTCGGGTCAGGTCAGGTGAGAACGAGATGCGGTTGAAAATGCTGTCCCAGGTGCTTGCTCACCGTGGTGACCACGACGAGAAATCACGCTCGGCAGCCAGGGAATCATCGTCTTCGCTGCCTTCTGTAGGCGAGTCCATACGAGAGAACCGGAGACACGGCACGGGCAAAGTTGCCTTTCGTAAGCGCCTGGTACGTAAGCAAGATGATGTGAGCAAATTAGAAACTGAGAAGGCACACGGAACTCACCGGATGTCCACGTCAGAATCATCTACGTAGACTACTAGCGTACAAGTGGTGTATAGCTTTGTGTACATATCAGCAACTTGCCTGATATGTACTCCCTCCATTCCAAACTATAAGGCATTCCAAGAATCTTGGAGAGTCAAAATTTTTCAAGTTTGACCAAATTTATAGAAAAAATAATAATATTTATGATGACAACTAAGTACCATTAGATTCTCCATTACTTATATTTTCATTGCATACCTAATTGATATCACAAGTTATTATAGTTTTTTCTATAACTTTGGCCAAACTTAAAAAAACTTTTATTTTCCAAGATTCTTTAATGCCTTATAATTTAGAATGGAGGGAGTAGTACGCTTCTGTCATGAGCCGTGAGCGTACGTACTTTTCCTCTTTGCGGCTCTGCCAGAGTTCGTTATGGCTGTTCGCCGGCCGGCGGGCGCGCATTGATGAGCCCCCGATCATGCGTCGCCGTCGCCGTACCGGATCGTAACCATCGGCTGGGCTGCCGCATTCATTTCGACCAACATGCCGGCATGGGCCTTGGAACATTCCTCCCCCAGCTTCCTCCATTGGAGTTCTGAGTTGAATTGAATGGTGGCCCTAGATCTACGGCGGATGGGTGGGTCAAAACCCTCTCAACCACAAGCCAAGCGAAACGAAACATGCCTAGTATAAACACGTCGGTGTAATGAAGTGTAACCTCCGATCCGTGGTACTGAAATTTCCTTGTTCGATCGATCGGAACGTGTCTCCAACCGGCCGGCTCGCGACGTTGCCGTTCGGCGGGACGCACGGCAGGGGGAGGCGCACCGATCGATGTTGGCGCGCGGCCGAACACACGCTGGGCACTAGTGGGCGCGGGATGGCGCCACATGCCGGGCGGCCGGCGGCCAGGCCTTCCCCTGCCACAAGTGCCAAGTCGGCAGTACCCTTCGGTTCGATTCATCCCTGCCAGGCCACCACCTGCTGTAGCAGTGCCACGCTCGCCGCTCGGAGCCCAAAGAAGATCAGACAGGTGAAAACTGAGAAGTCGGAAAGGAGTCTGGCCGTCTGCCTGGGCAGCAGCAGTCGCCACTCCCCTCTGTCGGACAGTTTATCCGAGAATCTAGTACTACTAGGCTACCGGCTAGGAGTACTCAGTATGCATTTTCATTTCATGTACGGCCCGCATATGTAGACGGGTACGACGTACTCGTACGTATTGTAGTTGTATATTGAAGGAATTCCGATCGACTACCGTTGGTGAGAATACGAGTACGTACACCTGTACTACATGTACAACTACACACGGTGGCGTGGCTTTCCGACGGGGACGGGGCGATCGAGATCGAACACAGGAGCAGGCAGGTATGTCGGCACGTGGGTGCGTGCTCCGGCCGGCGGTCAGGGGGCTCTCGCTCGCTCGACCGACCCCCGACCCCGATCTTGAAAATTCATTGGCAGCTGCTACACCACACTACACACTACACGCCGCGCTGCTGTAGCATGGTGGTTGGCAACATTTCGCGTCGCGTCCAGGGTACGGTGGTGGTCACCACACACGCGACCCAGATGGGGCTAGCTAGCTTCGAAACCAAGGGAAGGCCGGGAGCCCACTGCACTGCACCAGCGCGGGCGTGCGGGCGTGGGGAGGAAACTGTAACAGTGGAGCTGGTGCTGCACGTCCGCGCCGCGCGCTCCGGCCGTACGTCGCTCACAATGGCAATCACAGGCCGGCCAATTAATCCTGCCAACAGCGCTAGGCAGTTGCATGCACTCGCAATGCATGCATGATCCACACGTAAAATATTACGAGCTACAGTCGTTCAAATCACGGTGGTGACCTTGGCTGGTCCAATTAATTAATGGATAGACGATGGCCAAGCTAGCTAGTTAGTGGGTTAAGTGCATGTGTTTGACCTAATTTTCCTCGCTGTCTTGCATTCTACTCTTGAGTCCCACTTCCATTTCATGTACAGTTCGTGGACTTAGTGAGCGACGACGACAGGGATGGTTCTCCTTCTGCTCTGATCGATCTTTTCGAAATTATATAGGATCTAATTAAGAAGAATGTACGATCGTGCATGTTAGCATTACACAAGAGAGATATGATGTGACCTAGGCATCGAGGTGTGTGTTATTTCAGCTTGAAAACGGGGTAGCTCTGGAGTCTGGACCATATAATACACTATAGCTTCATGTGCTTAAATTTAATGAATATAGTTTAGTTGATTGATACATCGTCATTGCATCTCTTACTTGTACAAATATTGAGCTTACAAATGCAGCGTGTACTTATCTTACTATTATTATTTGGCTCTATCATTTTAAAGCGTCTATGTTAATTTTCAAACTAGAATGACAAAAGAAATAGGGGATGCTAGGAATTCTTACATAGAACAAAATATCTAACCATTGATATGGTGGGCTCCAATCATTATTAAATATTCAAAATATAATATCATTATATCTAACTTGTGTCTAAATCACCCACCTTTTCCATTATAAAATCTTGACCCAAAGTATCACAATGCTAACACATTTTCGTCCATTCAGATTAACCCTCACATGAAACATGGTAAAAATTAGAGAAACACTATTTTTTTCACAAAATGCCAAACATCCTCATTTGGTGTGCTAATAATCATCAATGAAAACAATAGCTATTTCTAGCATATTCTATTACTAACATTTGATTTTATGTAAGTTAATCTAAAGTACGCTCAATATCTACTTCGAATTACCTATTTGTATTATAGCCTATGGGAATAAAATCAAAAATAATACAGTACCTACTTTTAAATTGCACACATTTTTCTTTTGAATATTTTACTCAAAGTACTACCCTAAGTAAACTTGTTATTAACTTATTATAAAAAATTACTAGAAAGCCCCCACATTACGTGGTGACATCTAGAGGAAAAATTTAGAAGCAAAAGAATAATTATGCCATGATTGGCCCAACATATATAAAGAGTATATATAGTGAACATGATCGGGGGCCAAAAAAACAACATTGCTCAAGGCTCAATAGATAGATATATTTATGAAACACAACTAAAATATGGGAAATAATGAACTATAAATCCTCAATCATAAGCATTTCATGAAGTTTTGTTATCCATGTATTTAAAAAAAAGGAAAAATAAGCATTATCTTGAGGTATACAATCACTAACTACCTCGCTTAGAATAAGCTGCAAAATGCTCTTCAATAATGTCACCCCGATAGTACACTAATGTGAGCCACATTTAAAAATATCTTCAAAGTATATTTGTCATTAATTTGATTTCTCTTATACTATATGTTGACGATGTAATCATCAACATAATATCAATTTAATACAAATCTATTCATGCAGCCTTTGTATACCAAACACAAATATAATTTGACTAATGTTTTTTAAAACAATTGTAGTTCGAGGTTTTCAAAATGAAATGTGCATTACATTATGGAAAGAAGGAGACTATACCGTACTCCCACATTAATTAAGATGTTTTGGAGAGCACAAAACCATCCAATTTTAAATTAGCCTATAGTGTATTCATCTATTCTTTGTATATGTTGTTGGAAAGGAGTAGTATCTTTAGATTCATGTTAGATGATATAATTATATTTGTTTGTAACATACATTTCTCGCATAAAATAAATGTCCACGGTTTCATGAGGATAAGTGGACAACAAGTCGGCTTATTAATGTTATGATTTTAGGTCTTGTTGAAGTTCATCAAACATTTGAATTGCCACACAATAGTACAACATAGTTATAGATATATCCATGTACACCATCACATCATGAACTCATCATGTGGCATCTGTTGTTCACTAGATATCAATCATAAACAAGAGTACTCCCTATGTCCAAAAATAAGTGTTCATCACACATTTTGATGAGTCAAACAATTGAAAGTTTGAATAAATATATATACAAAAGTAATAATGCTTATGGTATCAAATACATTTCATTAGATTAATTATGTTAGATATTTTCAAAGTAAATCTATCTGGATATATAATTGTTATTTGTATCTTTTATAAATCTAGTCAAACTTTAATTAAATTTGTTGACTCCTCGAAGCGGGAGATGAGCACTTATTTCCGGACCGAGGGAGTATATATGAATATCCTTGAATATCCCTTGCCAAGAAAAGTAATATCCTTGAATAGTTCAAATATAGTCTAGAGATATACATATGTATCTTTTTTTTAAAGGACAAAATATCAAATTTTGTTGTAATTCAGAGTCACTTTAAGTTCCAAATTGCACTTTGATTCATTGGTATGGTGAGCTGTGATTACATTTTGCAGCAAAAATTCTGCTATATCAGAGAACATTATTGTGGTATTACACTGTTAATTTACATCCTAGAACTCTCTGCTCCCCACCTCTGGTACCCTCTATTTCCAGAAAATGAATTTTCCAGCATCAGAAAAGCACCAACACGCAGAGGTAGACCTAAGTATAAGAATGCATGAAAGAGGGTATACTAGTGCTGGAGCACTCAAAAAGACAACTGAGACGAAAACTAAGCATATATATTAGTAGTAGGCTTGTAGTCCGGCCAGATGCATATGCATGCACTAGGTTAATACCCGTGCGTTGCAACGGGAAAAAATTCACTAAATACCATGAATCGTAAAACACAAAATTATTATGGTCAAAGTGTCATGCACGTGAGACTGTCGTGTCATTTGGGTTTGGGCACAAGAGACATTATCTTACGTTGAGCAAATTTATATTCTCTTAAGACCATTCAGTGAATATATGTTGTGAATATATGTTGTCCATGGTGCCACCTACACTCCAAAGAATATGGACCAGTGAGGGCTGAAATGTCTCCTAGCAAACTATTCAATGCAAAAATAGAATCCAACCTTGGATTGGTTCAGTAAACATATCTCGTAGAAACATTTCCAGCAAAATAACTGATTCAAGTTTGTTTCACATAGATAATCCATGACACAAATAAGATTATATTATATGGTAGAAACAATTCCCCAACCATGCATTTAGCTGATTACCTTCGATCCAAAAACTGGCAATGATTTCCTGACTTCCAGGAATCTCTACAAAAATTTATACAAAAACACAAAATAAAGTTCACTGATAGTGAGGAAAGGTACTTCTGTCCAAAGAACTACAGCTGCTTCTGCGAGGTAGTCTACCTAAATGCAGCAGTCCATACCTGTTGTTATCAGGAGCATTGGTAAAAGTATAGAAGTCACAACAGGAGAAATCTCATCATAGAAAAGAGCAGTAGCACTTTCCAGGATGAAGGCCTGAACTATCCAACAAAAATCAGCCGCCTTTATATCAACCATATAGATGAAATACCTTATGTATGATGTATCAGCATTGGCATTTTGGCATTAATAAACCACGAACAAGTGCTCAAGTGTAAGCTTCGAACATTACCATGTCTGTTAAAACCTAGACGCATGGAGGGAGTCGAAGACTGGTATGAGATTCTTTGACCTTGATTCTATGTTATATTATGGGTCTGGACTGTAAAATTTCACCCTTGATAACTTGAAAGTGTATCTGGCATCAGTCAATAAGCAGGCATTGCAATTTATAAGTCCCAGAATGTCAATCAAACAGAAAATACGAATTTAGCATTGAAAGGGAAAAAGGTGCAAGAAAATACCCCAGACCAGATTAGAGTTTGCACAACATGATTCTCCACTCTGAAACTTTTGTTTTCCATCAGCACTGAGCTTTTGTTTTTCAACAGCAGAACAATCAAATCCTCAGCCCACGGACACCAGCATGTCCAGTGCCGTCGAGGAGACAGGACCTGTCCACCGCATGCCCGCGCCTCTGCTCGCCATCGTTGCTCCCAGCGCTGGCAGTCGCCTCGAGCAGACGCTTCGACCTTGAGGCAGGGGTCACACGGGTCATCACGCCGCACCTAGGCAGGGACAGGGTCGCCGGTGCCGCGCTGCCACTCGTTTTGTGGTCTCCAGCCGGGCCCTCTGCGTCGAGGCAACCGGTTGTGGGCCGCCGTGCCCACCTCGCCGGAGAAATCGAACTGTTGGAGACTCAGACTACAGAGTCGCCACGCTGTTGCGTGCTGCCATGGTGCCGCCTTCCACGGCTCCGCCTGCCGCGACGCCCCAACCGACGGCCGAACTGGCGGCCTGCTGAGTCCGCCGGTGCCGGTGCCGCGGCCGCCGTCGCCGGCCGCCTGGAAACGGCGTTAGGGTTTGAGAGTCGCCACCGTCTCTGGTCCCGTCGGTGCCGCCCGTGCCACGGTCATTGTCGTGTTGGCGGTGCCGACAGTGCTGGCGACGGCGGCGCGAGGGTGAGGGTGAGGGAGGTGCAGGCGCGTTGCGCGTGTCGGGGGACTCGGTTTGACAGGGAGCCGAGCGAGCGAGGGGAGTCGGGCGGTTTCACCTCGCTGTGAACGATTGTTTTTACTGTGTTTTAGTTGTAGAGATAGAGATATGCTATACTGGTCACTCCTCTCCTAGCTCTTCACCTCTAGCTCGCATAAATGAACAAGTGCAAAGGAGCTGCATGTTTAGGTAGAGGCTGCTATGGAGTAACTTGAAAGGCCAAGCCCGGGACATCCCCAATCGTATCCATGCATTTGTAGCATGTATGAAAGAGATGCGCACGTAGAAGTTAAGAAAGCCATTGCACCAAGGTCCATAGATATATAGAGGATGCACAGCAACTACATTCCCATGCAACTAACAATGAGCTATCCCCTTGTAGTACCATGAGGGCGAGGGCAAGGACAGCATGAGGACAAAGTTGAGACCACAGCCCAGGAAATATATAGATACCAAAAATACAGGCAGATTGGGACATGTAGGTGATATATAGTTACAAATATGGAAGCAAGTTTGACAGAGTCAAAGGCTTTGCAAAACTAGTGTTTAATAGCCTCTATGTTAGATCAGCTAAATGTTGTCGCAGTAGTCATCGTCTGATATAGAGGAGTAGTAGTAGTAGTACATTCTACTAGTACATAATAATGTACTATAGAAATACGAGAGAACTTTCCTTAAAGTTCGTGTACTGTGTTACTTTATCTACAGTTATCAAAGGTCGAAGCAATGATGTGAATCATGGGAACAAGAGCATGCACGCATAATCCTTATCCTATCCACACATTGTTAGGTTGATACTGCTATTAAGGGACTAACAGCCAGCCTACATCATCATTTGGCATTTGGTATATAGTAGCAGAGACCCCAACGCAGCAGATCGTAATATATATACGTACTCCCTTCAGCACATTGAGGCAGTACGCAATTGCCCAATGCATCAATAGATGAAACAAATATTCCTCCTGCCCTCATCCCTAGGAGAATGTTTTTTGTGGGGCCCTCTAACTACTCATCTCTCATTTTCAAAAGAACAAGTAGTACTGGTTGGCATGGAGCATGGACGCATGGTGACTGAAGAAAGTGCTCAGCTTGTGTGCTAGCAGTAGTATACTGCCATTGCAGTACTACACGGTACAAGGCCATGGACAAGGGAATGCATGGTGTGGTACACAGGTAAGGCTGGTTGGAAGTATCATTGGGTGACAACTTTTTGTTGTGGGCAGGTGAATGAACACTGGGCAAGTGTGAATGCTTAGCAACAAACAAAAACAAACGAGTAAAAAGTTGCATTCTTTACCCACTTGGACATGAAAGCCTGAGGGGCGGAGGGAGATCTCAGAAAGATGCAAAGAAGCACTATGATGAGCAGGGAGAGGAGGGGTAGCGTTGTACCTTTTGGCTTACAAAAACGATAAAGGTGGTACAAATGGCCTGCCCAGGCACTTACAGATGGCCAAACATATGATATAATAATACCTATATCCATGTGAAGAAAAGTTTCTTTAGGCAGGCCTCCACACAAGGTGTTAGCTAGGTCGGTGGGGTGTTTGTCATACGTACATATTCTCCTGCTCCATCACCATGCGGCCATGCCTTCTCTTGCTGCTCCTTCCTGACCTCCTCCTCGCTCACACCCTCTCTCTCTCCTCCCTCCCTTGCTAGTGCCTTTCATGGCTGGAAGATTCTTGGTTTGGGAAGATGGTGAGACATGACATCTCAGAGCTATGCCCTGCTACAAGAAAAAGCTTGAGCGCGGCAGAGGTGACAGATAGAAAGACAAGCTTGCAAAAGTAGAGAAACATCGAGCTACCATCAAATGTACTAGTACAGTATACATTACTCTAGTTTATAACACTGTGAATACCAATAAAATACACATTACATGCGCTCAAAAACAATCTTTGTTCTCATAAAAAGTACTTAGTACTATATATATGGGCCTACATCATAATTAAAAGTAGCTAGTCAAAAACAAAATGAATATCTCTAGTAATTTGGATGAATACACAAACTTGCAAGTCCCCTTGAAATTAAGATCTACAGTACTAACTCTACACCAGTAGCTTCAAAGTCACACACACTGCACCCGGCCGTTGTTGTTACCAACCAAACACACTCACTAAACCACTTGTATCAATGTATGGCGTGAACACACTAATGTAACCATCTAACTTAAAGCCGGCCTAAAAACAAGCTTCCCAAGCCCCCGGTGCTACAGTGAAGCAGCTACCATGGCAGATCAAGTGAAAGATCGTCAGAAATGAGAGAGACGACCGAGAGATGGATGTCGACCAAGCTATGTATCATGACCCCTGAAATTTTTTGTACTCTCTGGTGTGTTAGAGCCCCAATTAAAGTCGATGGTCAGCAAAACACACATTAACTCGCGACGGCGACGGCGAGAAGACGAAGAACACCACCAGGAACCAAGCAACACTAGGAAAGAGATCAAACACTCCCATGTCAGGGCGACCACCACCGATGCCAACCTCTTATTGAAACCCTTGTCTCTACTGCATGCACATGCACGCTCGCACGGAGGCTTTGCATGAGCCATGCATGGCGGCGCCGCCCCGTCATTACCAAGAACCGCCACTGCCGCCGATCATGCCGCTCCAGAACCCCGGCGTGTCGTGCCCGCCACCGGGGCCGCCGCCGTCTTGCTCCTTGTTCTGGTCATACTGATTATGGCCGCTATTTCCATCGCCGGCGCCACCGGTTGCACCACCGGCCACACCACCACCTCCAGAGCTAACCGGCGGCTTCAAGTCCTCGAAGGCGAACAGTAACCTGCCCGCGTTCTCCGGCACGCCCTGCAGCCCCGCGCCGGAACCGTACCCCGCCGCGGCGGCACCGGCCCCCGGCCCGTGCGCGTCCAGAGAGAACCCGAGCACGCTCTGCGACGGTGGAGGCGGCGGCGGCGGCGTGCGGAACTCTCCGAGCGCGAACCCCGCCGCCGTGTAATCTCCTGGCATCTGCATCGGCATCTGCAGCGGCATGTAGCAGCCGGAGCTCCGCAACAGCTCCATTGCCGAGAGCGCGCCGCCGCCCCGGCCGTTGCTCGTCATCCCGCCGACGTTGCTGCTCTCCAGGCTCGGGAACGCCGCGAACTCCGGGGCGTGCAGGCCGCCGTGGTGCGGGAACGCCAGGTTGAGATCGTGCGCGCCCTCGTGTGCAAGCTTCGGGTTCTTGGACGCCGCCCCCGCCGTGCCGCTGGCCATGGCGGACGAGCTCGTGACCGAGGCGGAGGTGGATGCGGACGCGGACGCCGACGACGAGGATGAGCGCTTGTTCTTGCGGGAGCCGCCGCCCACGGGGACGTTGCGAAGGGATCCGCCCTCCGTCCAGTAGCGGCGGCACGTCTTGCAGAAGTAGCGTGGCTGCTGGAGGCTGTAGTTGTTGTAGTAGCAGAACTTGGTGTTGGTGGAGTTGCACCGCGGGCAGTTGAGCGCCTTCTCCTTCTGCGGCCGCGCGCGCCGCTCGGTGCTACCGGCGCCCGCCAGGGGCGCCGGCGTCGGCGCGCCAGCACCGCGCAGGGCACCACCAGGGGGTGCCGACGACTGCGCCGGCAGGTTCGGATTCGAGCCTTGGCTCGGATTTGCAGCGGCGCCCGCGTTGGCCGCCATCAGCATCTCCTCCATGGGCTTCACCAGCCCTAGGCCCTGACATGGTGCAGCAACAGCACATCATTAGATCGCAGACATGGTGCAGCAACAGCACATCAGCATCTCCTCCATGGGCTTCACTTGTTTCTTCTTGTTTCTTGCTGTGGTTGTTTAACTAATCGTCTAGCAAGAACAAGCAGTGAACAAAAATAGCATGTGTGGGCATGCAGATGCAGCAGCAGGGAAGGAGAGGGGGGTGGGGGATGCTGGAATCTTTATGGCGCAACTAAGAACCAAGCAAGATACAAAGACAGATTAGAGAGGGAAAAGGGAGAGGAAAGGTAAAGGTGATGAGGCAGGCAGGCCGGGGTCAAGAAAAAAGATGAAGAAAGAGAAAAACACAAGACACCACAGCACAAAACACACCTTTGCTAGCTGCTGCTCTTGTGCTCTTGTAGGGTTGTGTTTCATTCAGTACTACTACTGCTGCTGCTGTTTCTGCTACAGATCACCATGGGACTGACAGACATGGCTGCTCTTTTGATGCATGCTACAAGGGAGAGAAGCTTGCCATGGAGGAGATGTAAAAAAAAAAAAAAAAAGGAGGATAAAAAGGATGATAGAGAGGAAAGGGGGATTAGAAAGGGAGGAAAAGAAAGGTGGTGGTGGTGCCATGGTGTGGGTGCTGCTTTCAATCAAGGATTAAAAGGGCCGGGCAGGTAGTAGCAGAGGATTAAAGCCACAAAGGGCCTCACCTCCAAAGGCTACCACGATGAGATAGATAGATGCTGATGATGGTATATATGCATAGATCTACACGAAGGATATAAAGGAAGAACAGACCCCAAGAAGAGACGGAAGGGAAGCATGAGAGATCATGGCCTGGTCTCATCAAATAAAGCGCAGCACGCACCAAGAACAAGGCGCAGAGAGGAAGATGAACACCAACAAGATCGAGAACAACAAAAGCCAACAAATTCTCACAGTTGATGCATATGTCCGGGCCGGGTAGCTTTAGATGCATGTGGTGCAGAATTGATCTTTGTTTTGCAAGACAAATTTACCTGCTGCCAGTGGGCTGCATCCATGCAAGAACTCCAATTCCTTCGCTACCACCCCCACAATTCTTCGCTTCTTGGATGCAGGAGCAGTCCGAGGAGGGGAGAGCTGTAGAGGAGGGAGGGTGAAGAAGACGAGCCTCCGCAGGAGCAAGAGAGAGGAGGAATGCCCTGTGGTTGGCCAGTGTGAGTGGGAATTATGCCTCCTCCCCTCTCCTCTCCAGGAAGACGCTCCTCTCTTTCGCCCAATAGCCAATCTAGTAGTAGTAGTGGATTCTTTTTAAAAATATTTTTTATGCACCTCTCAGCTGCTCGCGTCGTCAGTGATTGATGGGAAACGAATTTGGAGCGCTGTGTTTGTTTGGCCTGCAATTGTGGCCAATTTGGAGAGCAGTTGCGTTGTTGCTCATGACTCGTGAGGTCCACAGCAGTCAACCGGCCGGGGATTCATTCCACAGGAATGCGGAGGAAGCCACCAAGGGAGGAACCCCCTGGAAATGGCGGTTTGTGGTGCGCACTGCGGAGGGCGGCGTGGCACGTGAGGCCAGCCCGGCTTGCTTAATTCCCTGGGCCTCACTGTGTAGTGCTGCTTTCCCCCCCTTTCTCCTTTTTTTTTTTGGCACATGGGACATGGTACTTGCTTCTCTCATTCTTCGAACACGAAATTAACATTAGACATAGTGTTTATTATAAAATATATATTCTTTCCATCTAAAAAAAAGATAGATATGCAACCGCGTCCAAATTCATATATAGAATTACACGTTTTTAGTGACGAAGGAAGTATCATATATATCTAGATGTAATAAATGATCCCATACCACGGGATACATATCACCTCTTATAAATCTAATAATCATGAATGCAAATTAGATCGCCCCTATATGGCGAGTTTGATCAATCAAAGGCAAAACCTAGATAGCCCAAGCCATAAGTGATGTTGTACAGCGGTTCAGAAGGCACATGTTTTATGGTTTTTATGGGTTCAATTTGTTGCAGTCCATCAATTTTAGTAGTATTCCCACGGTGCGGCGATGCCAGCAGCTCGGCAACAGCGCCATAGTAATGACTAGTACCCCCCCCCCCCCCAACTAGTGTCTACAACATAGCTCATCGCGGTAGTGCTTGGTCACCACCACGATGAGCGTGGAGTTGTTGCGTGTTGAGGCGCCGTTCTCTCGCAGCGACGATGAATCCAATGAGGTCGTTGTGGCCGCGTTGATATAGAAAAATCAAGGGTGATGGGCAAGACAACGACGAGCCAACTATTTCCTATTGTGGATGCAGTCGACCTTCTCTCCTCGAGTGCCTTCTTTTTTGTTACTTCGCGGCGGCGGCGGAGTCCTTGAGCCAATTGCATATATGTCACATGTTGCGGTGGAAGATATGGGGGCCGACTACTTGACGTCTTTCCATAGCTACACCATTGTCACACCCACCCCCGCCACCATTAGGATGAAGTTCGTGAGCGCCATTGCATTCACCTGCACCGCTCATCATCGTAACACAGTCAGCGCGGTTGTTGTTCGAAGAAGACAACGAGCACCACAGTTTGGACCGTAACCAAGCCAAGTCGTGCGTGACCTCTAAAAAGTGGTTTATCATGAGTTGGTCCCTGGGTTGGACTAGTTTGTAACCAAACCCTATATACCGGGCTAGTTGGTTCCCATAGTTCCTCCTTTGATCTTTCTACTCCTTGTGTTCAAAATTCTATAATTTGGAATTGAGATGGTATTTACTTTTGTTATGCGAGAAATAATAAAACATAATTATTGTTAAGGTAGATGGACATTTCCTGCATAACCACCAAGCTAAAAAGGTGGTATACAAGTTCCTTTGGTTGATTAGTCACACGATCATATCACACCTATAGCGACGTTTTCGGGTTTTTTTTACATGAATCGCATCCCTAAGTCAGTGCCATCATAGATCTATAGAACTTGAGGAGCACTGCATACCATAGGATGCGTGGACCAAATAAATGGTTTGAGGTTTTCAACATAGCTGGAAATAACTTTCTAAAATAAACAAATCAATTGTCCGCGAAGCGCTCATTTTTCTTTTTCTAAAATGTCATAGTCGAAGTAAAGCACGGTACGTGGTTGTTGCCAAAAAGACGCACCCCTACATATACACAGCGTGCAACTTGTGTCAATGGAAGTGGATACCATCCAATGATCCAACTTTATTGTAGCGCGTATCGTTTACCTTTATATTCCCAAGCTTTTTTTTTCTCAGTTGCTTTTTCACCAGTACGTAGGGTGCTTGTGTAGCTAACTACTCCATTCTTTTAAGAGTGTAGGGTATTTTAGAGTTTGTTTGGATCTATTAGCAAGTAAAGTTAGCAGCTGAAGGATCCAAATATGCATATATGATAACTATCAACTGGTGGAGTCGCTAACGATTAATTCACTAGTTAGCAGATGGGTGCTAAAAGTTTATATGCACGCCTAATTAAGCAACTATCAAGCTACCTATTAGCAGGTGACCCAACACACCCCACTAATAATTAGCAGCTATTAGCACTAGCAAATTAAAACAAAAAATACATTCCATGTGAGTCGAATTGCCCTAACTTGTATCAATAAAAATCTCAAAAAAAAAATCTATGGAGAAACATATGGACATCCTAATACCAAACAAATGCAACATCTAGACATATATCATGATTGATTTAATCAAACAAATTGATGTTACAAATAGGGAATGTCTACTATATGTATATTATTAGAAAAAAAGGCTTTAGAGAAGTTATGCATCTAGATAAAAATGTTGTATGAACCGGGTGAGATTTTCCTTCCCAACAATAAAGACCTCAAATTTTGTTACATCAATTCTTCCTAGAAACTACAGCAAAATAATTGTATTAACTCTAGTACAAATAGAGTGTAAATCTAACAACATAAGTTGTCAATAACTTAAATTGGGACTCAGGGGAGTTTTTAACGTGAACCTTTAATTAGACCAATTCTACTTATAAATTTCATCAAAATAATCACATCAACTCTTGTACAAGTTGAGTGTAAATTTAGCATAAGTGTTGACACTAGACAGTGGTTAAAATTGCGTGTGCAAGAGAGAAGACTTTCAACCGAATCTTAGTTTTATTCCTTTTTCAAGCATTTTGTTTAGGAATAAGAAAGGGAAAGAAAAGGTAAACAAAAAGGTCAGGTGTGGGAGATATAAGATTCTCAAGCACGGCATATATAGCAAAACTGTATAAATATTGAAAAGTCGAGAAGTTTGATTAGAAAAAATTAACTAGTGATTGAAAAAACATCCCGTCTCATCCATCGTGTCTGTTGCGAGAAACCAATCAAGCCCATCAAGATTACATCACTCCTCCAATCTGCTACATGCTCCATTTATCTCCCGACCATCCCGCGGTTTTTCCCTTGAAAAGTGTACCGTACCTGCTAGAACATCGATCATCTTCAGCTTATTAAAAAACAGAGAGAAAGAAATACTGCATCAGCTGACTGAACTGAACAGCATGCTTATGGTCGCTGGCTCGAAAAACTGAATGACATGCGCTTCTGGTTCGTATGCTTCTGGTTCACTCCGCCGCTGCCCGGCCGGCGGCCGTCCAAAATCGAGTGGACAGTCAGCTCAGTCCGACGAGTCATGGCAGTTGTGCATGCTTGAAGGAAACTCACAGCTCACGCGTGTCCGAAGCCCGATCGGCAGTTCAGCACCCGCACGACCAATGATGGCGGCGCCCTCGCCGGCCGGACGGCCGATCGATCGGTCGATCGATGTCCATACAGGTCGATCGCAGTCGCAGGCGTCGTTGGCACGCGAGCAGCCACGGCAAAGGCACAGTGACCGCCCTGCGCAGTGGCATGGTGGCGCCTGGCGCGCGGCTGGTGGTGGCGCAGCGCAGACGCGCGGCGGCGCCACACGCGCGGTGCCACGTCCCCGAGATGATTGATCGCACCTGACCCCGGCGGGCGGAGCGGAGGGCCCAGCGTGCATACATGCATGCATGGCCCGCTCCGACAGCGTATGGCACGCCGCCAGACCCACCCGGCCCCGGGCGGCACTGACCACGGCCGGCCGCACGCCGCGCGGGCCGCCTCTCGGCAGTAGACGGCTGGCCGGCTGGCTGGCCGGCCGGCAGCCCGCGCGCTGGCATGATGGTTGATGAGTACTCCTGCTGGCATGATGGCGCCACCCGCCGGCGAGCAGGCCATCGCGTGCCCCCGCTCGTCTCGGCTCTGTCGCGAGTTTGCCTAGGCATGGCTCCACGAGTCCACGTACGTGCCTCCCTCCCATCGGAGAAAGCGTTACCAAAAAGGGCACGAAATGCACAACTATTTTACAGGCTATTCCACGATTAGTAGTTTAAGTACAGTGGTAAACTGGTAATAATGTTTTGCGGAGGAGGAGACAAGGAAAGGCCAGGGGACGCGAGGTCGATCTCGTTTTTGTCAGATCCTGTTGCTCAAATCCGGGGAATTGTTCCATTCTCGTGCGTGGCACCTCCACGGAGTTCTTCCGTCGTCGGCTAGCGGGCTAGCACGCAGCCGCCGGATCCTGAGCGTTTGTTTTTCTCGGAGATGAACCTGACTCGAGTCGAGCTATCCAAAGTTTCAGAGACTCACCTGAAGCAACACAAGAAAGACCCTGAAATTTAATGGGACAGTGAAAGTACGTAGCGGTCCTTGATCAGGTACAAGCGTCATTAAGTAGTCTATCTTGTACCAGCGCTTTTCATTCAAAGGTCCGGCCTTTTGTCGAGCCGTCATCATCCTGCTTCAGTCATTCCTGACCTTAACGCCTACTTGATCGAGTTTGGTCCTAAAGTTGCAGGAAAAGAAGTTCTGAAGAAGCGAATGAGAATAGAGCAGGACTGGACCGGTTCGTTCAGGTTCAGGTGAGGGGGGGCCGGGGTCCGGCCGTCTGGGGATTATTGACCCGTCCCTTGGCAGGCCACTATCGTTTTCGACTTTATTCAACTTGTTTTTCTCCTCGCATGGAATTTAGTTAGGCAGTGCAATGATTGCTGAATCCGTTTGAGAGCTGCCGTGTCCTTGTGTGGCCCATGCATGTTCCTGGATGATGACAATTGTGGTGATGCCCACTAGTAGCTCTCACGCTGCTTAACCTCAGTCCAGTTCAGTACTAGGATCTCAGCTCTGCCACACTTACGCTCCAAAAGTCCGGCACTGCCGCGGCAATTTTTTGGTCGCTACTGCAATCGCAACAGTATGCAGGCTTAGCACATTTGGCCAGTATATATCTATCCCAGCTCTTATATGCGGGCTAAAATCTTAGAAGATATACTCATTAAAAATCATGTTTGATACATATAGTCAATAGAAGTTAATTATTATTGTGCTCCCCTTTTTGTTCATTTGACATGGATACATTTATAATACCTATCTAGTCATTTTCTCCCTTTCATATACATGTCCTCCTCCACTTTATATAGGACCTCCACGTGTGCTATTCATTTATTATGGAAACATTTGTTAAGTTACGATAGCTCTTATTGTCGCTATATATCATGATGACATCAATCTTGGACTTTTAAACTTTAATATTATTAGTTGCTATTTTTTTAGCCCAAGCTAATTTTGAAATTTCAAACTATGTAATTATTGTGCCTTGTATTAAAAATTTAATTCTTTATGGGTTTTTAGGCCATAAACTACATAGCAAATTAATATGATAGCATCAACTGCCATTTAAGCTTAAAGTTAGATCTATGAGGGGCCAATTCTACTAACTTCATGGTCATTAATCTGGGGTTTAGTTAACCCCTCTGTTGGTATACTCAAGTAACTCAACACTAACCATCACTCGTGATGTATTTTTCACCTATACCAATACCACAAGGCTTTAGTTTTGCTCCATACCTTACATGATAGACTTATTTATTGTACAACTTGGCTACAATCCCCCGTACCCTTCCCCCAAATACACACCCCACTAACATATTTTGAGATCGAATGGTGCCGTTTGCTAGGGCCACCACTCCTTATGTAGAGCAGCTGAGCTAAAGCCACATAAATAGTTCGACAAAAATGCCTTCAATGATAGTTTTATAGTAATTAGTTAAGGGGTTCACGGCGTAATGGCAAAGGCCATTGGTTGGCGGACTCTCACTCAGGGTTCAAATCTTGGGTGCGCCAAATTATTCTGGATTTATTCCAGAATTTTCCTGCGCTATGCACTAAGTGGTGGCGACATTCCCGTCGATAGCGAGGCGCCTGTGGTGACTTCGTGAACTTCAAGATTTGTCGTCGATAGCGAGGCGACTATGGTGACTTCGTGAACTTCAAGATTTACCGGCTTAGTCGTTCGAAGGTGCTCATACGGGTAGGGTTTGCGTACGTGTATTCATAGAGTTGAGTGTGCGTGCATGTCGAGCGTCTGTGTTGTACTGTGTAATCTCAAAAAAAAGTTCTATAGTAATTTATGTTAGAATGTGAGGAGGCAACAAAAGCCACGTTTTGCCGCTTCAGCTCCTAAGACTCTTTGCAAGGAGTCTTACAAGCGGGGTTTAGCCTAATCATCAGAATTGCCTCACCATTGACTACTATGCCACGTAAAGTGAACACATTAATGAGAATATAGGAGCGTTAAACTTTGTATTTAATCTCTATGAAGGGAGAATAACTACCTCCGCCAAACCACTGAACATTGCTATATATGTTCAAGCAAATTTGCTACGGTTATGGTGCCTTTTTGAACCCCCTCAGAAAACAATGGCATGCACCCTAGTTACATGTCAACGACAACTCCGGTTGCTAGCTAGCTAGTACTACGTAGGTGCCAGTAATACTTTTCAAATCTGTGATCATCACGGTAACATGCTAATAAGACAATGTCGTGTTGGCGTTTCTCGGGAAACAAGGAACCGACCCGACTGCAACCACTTTGAAGATTGATGAACCTGTCATCCTGCTCTGTTCCTCATCACACAAGGCTGAGCGCAGTTTTCCTGCGTCCCGTCAACTGAGCGCCCGGCGCTCGGTTGCTGGGCTGGCCA
Organism: Themeda triandra; assembly: GCA_018135685.1. NCBI lineage: Eukaryota > Viridiplantae > Streptophyta > Magnoliopsida > Poales > Poaceae > Themeda > Themeda triandra. Next base: position 3,012,792 of record JAENPR010000007.1, on the reverse strand, counting down.
GGCCGGACATGGACGCCCTCCTGTGTCCTGTCAATTCGCTGCTCCTTATGAATGCATCCAACCTCGATGGACCAGGCGACCAGCCAGGCACGCCTGCACAGGCAAGGGACAAGTTAGCACAGCCATCTTTACACAATCACATCGTTTTCTATGATCAGAAATCACCGTATCGATGGGTAAACACTAATAAATATTGATATTCTTGTGAACTTAGTCAGACTTTTCAATCGGAGGCAGTACATGCTTGCTGTGCTGGGCACGTCCTTTCAATAATGTGGCGAGTGTGGATGGATTGGGGCCAGGATTTTGAGTGGGAGAGGAACAAATGTTTGTGAAGTGTGGGACAATCAGTCCAATCGCGCGTCGATCGTGTCCTCTCTCTCAAAGACTCCAGGTTGTATCTCTCTGATGACCGACTCCAGGTTGTATCTCTCTGATGACCGGGGACCTCCTGATACAGCCATTTGAACGAGCTTGGCGACCAACAACAACAAATTACTACTACACCTAAGGACTAGCCTGGCCTGGTGCTGTCTGTCCTAGCTAGCAAATTATTTCGCTTCATGTACCACCAAGCTTGTCGATCGCGCATGCATGTAGTGTCTGTGGGGACGCACCGGCCAGTTCGTTTATAATTTGGATTATGTGATAGTACAGTACGTAGCATGATGCTTTCAGCTTTCTGACGATCTTACTCATTGACACTGTGCTGAAGCAACTAGCTGCTGGCACTGATGTAAGATGATTGTCGCGTACCATTATGTTGCATCCCTGCTCATCACCTCATGGACTGCGCTAGCTCTACCATTATGTTGCATTATCCTACTTATACACACTTCTAGCTATATCATAGTATAATGAGAGATCAACCCCACTTGTTAGTTGAGTATATATAGTTCATAGAATGATAATGTCCTGCGTCATCATAATGGACAGTAGCACCAGGTAGTTTTCACTATGCAATACATCTATCTACCGATTATCATAATGCAACAGTGTTAAAAGAATACACCACACTCGCCAAGAGTGCCTAAAAATTATCACAATAATCAAGATAAAGGGAAAAAAACTACACCATTGTATTTTATATATGATGACACAGGGAGCTGCTATATTTCATTCATAAGAAATATAGCTTACATTTCTTACGACGTCCAGGGCCCTTGGATCATCATCCAAGGGTTAGATCTATTATCTACTTTAATAATAGATTTTAATAGATTTTATCATAGATTATAAGAGATAATTTTTTTTATAAAAGGACAAGCACAAATAAAATGTGTTTGTTGGCACAAATCACAAATAACAAATTTCAACATGTTTTAGCACAGATCACGGGAGACAAATTTTTCTGTGAAAGGGTAAGGACAAATAAGAGGTGTTTGTTGTCCCAAATCACAATTCACAAATTTCAAGATATGTTGGCACAAATAACAAATGACACAACCTAGTGCACGCATTACAAGGCATATTAAACAGACCAGCCGTCGCAAGAGAGAGGTGTCTGATTTCTTGCGATAGAAGGTTAGGGAAAGTGGATGGCATAATGGCTTAGGCTAAATAAAAAAGTTCAAGGCCAACTGCAATTGACATAAATAGAAAGATAGAACAATAATTAAGCAAAAATACCAATCTGATTTCCATACAATTTCGAAACCAACATACCCAAATAAAGAGTCCATGTAAAATATAACTAATAAAGGAAAATTTTGAAAGGAAATGTATGAAAAAAAATAGTCTGATCTTCAGATGTATTAAGAAGAAAAATCTAAACAGCTAGTCCATGTAAACTGTAGTTTAAAAATATCTAAATTCTACACTGATTTTTTGATAGAAAAAAAGTAGTAGTTCGATTTCTATATTTAGGAAAGCCACATAGATAAGCAATGGTCGAGGAGGAGGGTGAAGTGGCACTACAAATTTAAATCAACAACCTTAGCCTATGCAAAAACTAAAGTCTTTTGTACATTGACACATTAGTTCTTCAACAAAACCAATCTACGGTGTCCTAAGGACTAGCAAAGATGCACACTAAGACTTAGATCCTTAGTTTGCAAAAATCAAACAAACTATGTAAGCACATTAATAAATAAATGTTATTATTCAATGAACTTGCAATCAACTAGAAGTAAAGAAAGTAAAAAAACATAGCAAAAAGACAACTAGATTTTTCCAATGATATGTCATATTGTTGTCATATTTCCATAATCCACGTTAAAGCAACAAGATTCATCAAGATTTGGTTCCACTTTCATCATCTGATCTAGCGAATGTCTGTTAGAAGATCACGTGCAACTTCTGGAGTCTCCTCACAAGAACTCAAACCGAAGAAGGTCACTAAATCCTCCATCGAGCCATCTAGATGATGATGATCACCAAGAGTAATAGATCGTCAACTTAAACTCAAAAAACCAAAGTAAGAACACTAGTATCATTCAAGACTAACACTTAATTTTCAGTTTTTGACTTAGGTTGGATCATATGATGATGTTGAGCGTTGACACACCTACCTAAAACAACTAGTTGGGAATATACCAAAATATAACTTGTTAAAGTTTTGGGAAATTAGAGAAAGCATATAGGAGCTTTTTGTTGATGTTCAGTTCTTAGCTTTATATTGAATTCAAGATGAAGCATTAAGAATTTTTGTATAAGAGTCGTGCAATAGAAAAAACAATGGGGACAGATGGTCTAAAGACAAGGGTTACTAGAAAGCATGAACAAACTCCTAGGTTTTCCCATCTAATACTAGGACGACCTTTCTTACTTCATGTTAGTTCTACCACATGCATCTGGGTGCAGACATTGTATACGTATGTAATAAGTGTGGCGGCGCGTGGCTCCTAGCGGCGTGGCTTTGGGCGGTAGCAACAATTATGGAGGAGGCAGGGGCTAGGGTTAGGGCAGTGGCGAGGGCGGCATGTAGTGGCGAGAGTGGCAGCATGGGCAACCGTGGCGGGTGTGGAGAGAGAGGAGAGGCATCTAAGGTTTGGGGAGAAGACCAAGGCTTAGAAGGAGAAAGAGATAAGAGACTTGCAGCTTCTTCTTACTTAAGATTCAACAGTTACAGGGTCCCTTGTATTTATTCTCTTTGGGGACTTAGCCTACAAGCAATCTAAAAGGATCTAACTTAATCTACAACGGCGGTGCTACGGTTAAGGCTGGACAAAAAACTCGTAACTCACTAACTCGCTCGTTAGTGGTTCGGCTCGAGCTCGACTCATTTTATAACGAGTTAGCTCGTTTTATAACAAGCCAACTCGTTGTATAATGAGCCAGCTCGAGTTGGCTTGCGAGCTACTCGTGAGTCATAACGAGGCATGATAAATAACAAATATTGTATGAATCGGTGAAATCGATCAACGGATAATGATTGATCATGGTCATGGATGATAGCATACTTATATTTTTCATTATAGATTTCATATGTATTTTATTTATTTTATTTTAAATATGCATATGATGTGTTTTTTGCGGATTTACGGTTACCATCCCTATGTATATGTTTTTGTGTTTTGACTCGTGAGCCAAACGAGCTAGCTCGAGTCACTAACGAGCCAAGCCGAGCTAGCTTCCTGACTTGTTTGTATAACGAGTTATAATGAGTCAAGCCATAACGAGCGGAGCCACTAACGAGCCGAGATGGCTCGATGTCCAGCCCTAGCCACAATGCTGCGTGCTACCATATCTGCACTACAGTACTCACGCGTACTATTTACAGCATGTCTGTTTTGGGCCCAGTCTAGGTCGTTAGCCTATGTCTTGAGCTTATTTGTTGGGTGCGGGGAGGAGGGAAGGAGAGAGAGAATATGGCAGTAAGCAGTAACAAAAATGGAGAAAAGATGGGATTTCCAGGACTCGACTATAATACCGTGGCCATGTGTAGGAACAAACCGGACCGAATCTCGGCGAAGCGAGTGGCGGCCCAGGTCCGACGTCAACTCCACGCGGCGAACCAGACGTGGACCGCACGCCTGCAGGCCGCCCGGCGCCCGCGCGAGTCGCCCCTGCGAATGATGAAGCGGCCAGGGTCTCAGTGGACGCCGCCATCAACCGCAAGAATCCAGCGTCCGGCGATATGGAATTCCGTCGGCCCGCCTTTCGGTTGCCGGCAGGCCAACTGCAGCTTTCAGCCCCCGATCTCCGGCTTCTAAAATAGCATGTCACTTGCGCCTCAAACCCCGCTTTACAAGTGTAAATCCCGTGGCTTCTTATGCCTGCATTTGTTTGCGTGATGTCCCTCTCTCTCCCCTCAGGCCCTCACCCTGCCTTTTGTCCTGTACCCTTTTGGATTTGTCTCTTGCTGCTTGGGACGACGTTGCCGCTAGTGATGATTGAAGGGAATATATTGATCGCTCGGGGGCTTCTGGAACAAGTTGGAGAAGGAATGAGCGAACTAGCAACGGGACGAATGGACGGTGGCGGTTTTGGCCCGTTCTGCACGGGAAATTCGCGGTTGGTTTAGCGTGCGTGACGATGGTCGTGGAGTTGGAGGTCCAGCTGCATGCAGGATTGCAGGTCAAGCTGGTTTGAAGATGCGTGGTCTGATGATGACTGATGGCTACCATTCTTTAGATGGGGTTAACTTTCACATGATTACGCTGTTGGAAATATAATTAGGCCTTGTTTAGATGGCTAAAAATATGAACCTGATGAATAGTAATTTTTTTGTCTTATTTGACAAATATTGTCCAATTGTGGACCAACTAGGCTCAAAAGATTCGTCTCGTGATATACAACTAAACTGTGTAATTAGTTATTTTTTTTATCTACATTTAACACTCCATGCAAGCGGCTAAAAGTTGATGTGATGGAGAGATAGTCATATTTCTAGCCTTTTGCAACCCAACTAAACAGGGCCTTAGATGATCGATTATTAGTAGACAATTATATTATTAGATTAGACATATGCTCTGTATGATTAGATCGACACAAAATGATCAGTTTAGATGGAGGAACTATACATACGTATTGTATATAGTAACTACTTTCTCTGAACTGGCAAGAAAAAATGCGCACACATACGCACGTTGCTTCAAACTAACGTGTGCAGAAAATCATAGTATCCCTTGGTCGGTGCGACCTTTTGGTTGGTCAAGCATGGATCGATGCAGGGAAGCATCGAAGCGTTCACCGTACAGTGGCACCCGGCCTGATGACATCGAGCCAGGTGCGTCATCGAATCGATTCGGGAACAGAAAAGAATGTCCAGAAAAGGACTTGTGCAGAGTGCAATGGTTCGCTGGATTAGTCCATCGCCGCTCGGCAAAAATAAAGGCGGCAGGAAAAGCTGGGGCCTGGCTTTTCTTTTGAAATGTTCGTGACGGTGGAATTGAAAATTTGATTTCTTGACTCGTATGTGCTAGCCGCATCTCCAGAAGTCCAAAACTAATCACGAATTTGCTCATAACGATGGGAGAGAGGAATTTATTTTTTTTTTTTTTTTTTTTTTTAGAAAGACCCGGCAGGAGCATGTCATATCATTTCTGTATAGAAAAGCACGCAAGTTTTACAGTTCCTTTAATAGGAGTTTTACATTAGATTACACAACCTCTGAACCTCATAGTAAAAACCATCTAAAGTAATTTCATCAAAATAAAAATCTAAAGCACCGACGCCTGGCCACATATATACTCGCCTCCTGAGTCTCGAGGCCCATCTCCTCCTTGATTTAGGTCAAAACTAAATGGTGTTAGCTTTCGCCCATCAAAAGTTCTTCAAATAGGTTCCTACCAAATGTTCAAGACTCAATCTAAGACCACGGCATGACACTAAACACGTTTAGCCACACTGTGATATTCAACTGAACTTTTGGCTGGCCCAATTACATGTATGGACTTGGTGAACTCATTTTACAAAATAACATAAAAAAAAAAACAAAGTCCACATATCTATTACATGTCCACAGATCAATCACAAGTCTACACCACACAACCACAAAATCAATCACAAATTAGAGGTTGATGTTCGCCATCACCAACATTTTGTATCAATGCCCCAGCCACCCTAGATCTGAGAGCAGCAGATGGAGTGTTGGCTTGAGGGTCAACGACAGTACTGTCGAGCTTGCCTAGACCTGTTCTCCCACACCACCGTAAGGAAACTGCACAGAAAAAAAAGAGGAAGACAATATCATTCATGATGGACGACTACGTGTTAAGGAAGTAGCAACGTCCATAGCGGTGTGGATGGGATGATATTCAAAGATGGTAAGGGAGCCAGTGGGAGGAAGTTGGTAGAAGTGGAGAGAGTCCATTCTATATTAAACAAATTGTGCTAAGGCGTGGTTTAGGCACTAGTCATTAGGTTGTGTGCGGACACATGGTTTTTCTCATAACCATTGTGTAGCTTTTGTGTGATGAGTGATTGTCAATATGCCAACACTAGTGGCGTGTGTGTGAGTCTTACTAACCGTGGCACGCGGCTTCGTGTCAAACAACGGTGTCTCTTGGCTTGTGTTGTACAGGTGTCGAGCTCGGAGGCGGTGGTCGACGGTGCGGTGAAGGTCAAGTAGGGCGTGCCGTGCTGACGGACCGGGTGCGGTGAAGGGCGGACGTGAGGCTTGGACCGAGGGACCTTGAAGCCGGGCGGCTAGCCGTGGTGGCTGACAGCTGGGACATCGACGAGCGCAAGTGTACACGGCGGGGGATGCGTACGGGCTACGCTACTCGCGGACGGTTTGGTGGTTTCGCCTCAAAACCATCGGTGGCGGGTTTCCCGGGTTTGCGCCTCAAAACTCGGGCGGAGGTCCCGATGTGGACGGACGGCACGTGGCGGCATCGAGGAGATCGCGTGGAAGCGAGGCTACCGGTGAGAAGGCGCGGTGGTCGTCGGATCGATGAAGAAAACCTGGACGGTTTTACCCCGAGAGGGTATTTGGGTTGTGTAATAACCGACCAATTAATATAAACATAATGTACTAATGGTGTCGCTTAAGCAACTTAATTAGCACATGACGCTTATATCAACCTCGGTAGTCCGTGAAACCACGAAGGATTTCAAACTTTCCACAATACAAACCCGGACCGAATTAAGTTCAACATAAAACCGTTCATAGTAATACATAAGTTCACAAGTAATTGATTATATCGGAGTTTATGAAATAGTTATTACAATGCCAAGTTGAAAAACCAAACTGCGGAAGCAAAGTAAAGTGTTGTTTTACAAACGCACACTTAGTTAAAAATAGTGCCTGGTCCATCATCAAATCCGGCAAAAGCATGGAGGAATGAGACATAAGAGATGACCTTGCCCAAGGTCTAATCCTCCCGTAGTGGGATACGTCCATCTTGTTGCCACAACAAAGGTCTTATGATCCGCAACAAGTGGGAATAAAACCCCGAGTACAAGAAGGTACTCGCTAGACTTACCCGTCATAAACCAAAAATAAAGTGACACCAAGGAGTATGCAAGGCTTTATGAGTGGGGTAGCCGACTCATTTAAACTTGCGATAAAAGATGAGCTTATTAAATAATCATTTAGTGATAAAGGACTCTCTAGCTTATCATCTTTTAGGTTGGATCCCGACATCACTAGATTAGCACCTGTACTATTCCAACTCCAGGGTATGAGCAAACAAAACTATCCTATCCTTCAAAGTTGAGCATACCGGATCAACAACATAGAACCATAACCATCCTATTTTTCACAATGATTTGCGACAGTCTGCCGCCGCTCGGTCAAGTGTTCACCGTCCAGAACGATGGCGATTATAATCGATTGCAAACCAACCGGCGGGTATTCCTCACACAAACCACACGTCTCCCGTCGGAGTCGATTAGATCACCTTGGTCTATTCGGGTGGAGTCGCGGATTTCAAGCAAATACGATTACACCGGGCATGCCCGGCTACCGGAGTCTCTCCGCGCGACCGGCCACCGGCTTTAATACCGCGCCTGTGGGCAATACACTCAACTCGCTAAAATTCCGGCCCAAACATCCTCAAGGCTTCGCGGTCGGATGATCGCATCCTTCCAGCTATCTGTGAGGCATTGTTCAACATGATCCGAGGACGTACAAAGCCATAGTCCCTTAAGTGACATCGCCGGAGTTTCCGTGGTCTAACACACCACAAACTCCGACTAGTCGTGATTTAACAAGGCCACATGGTTATGTTCTCTAACCAACCTCCTTTTCCTCAACCATAGGGTAGTAACCACCTACCTCGCGGATGAGGGTCAATCACCCGTCTTCTACCGATCTAATTAAGCAGTGCTAAGCATATGCACGATCCTGAACTTAAAAGGGTAAAGGTATTCAGGTGGATCAAGGTACTCATAATGCAACGGTTCCAAGTAACGCCTATAAACTTAATGCATCATAAACAATAAAGGACGCAAAGTAAATCATTTTGCAAACCGTAGGAGAAATGCTCCGGGCTTGCCTTCCTAATACGATCAATGTTGAAGCTCCTAGCACTTGATCACTCCACGTCTGGTTCCTGGTTCTCGATCACCTCACGTGCCGTGGTTCCCCTTGGTGACTCCTCCTTTGGATCCTTGCCCCACGTCACGTTCTGTTCTCCTAGCGATCATGTATGATGTGGGTGCATGTATGAATACTAAGAGTACACATGGTATGATAATGCGAATGCGTGCTTTGCTTACTCTTTCTACAAGGTAGTCAACATCATCCAAGAACGTGTACCATAAGCACATGTCATCTACTACGTTTTCTATTACAACAATGTAATCCTAGTACGACATCCCTTTCTACTATCACCAACAAACAAGTCAAGAAAAGCCAAAGAGACTACACTCAAGCATAATCATCCTAACCAATTCATCATGACCTACTCATCCTAGTATACTACTTAACCACCCATCATACCACTAATCACCTTGAACACTTGACAATAAGCCTAGCACACAACATCACTTAATCAAGCATCAATGCTAGTCCTAACCATATAACTAACAGATCAGTAAATAAATCATAATTAAATAACCATAGACCCTATGGATATGAATAAAGACATTCTGGAAAGCTTATGAAATTCTCCATCAAACATCTGAAGACATCATAAACTGATTCCCAGGTTAACTACACCTAAAACACAGAACATCAGGACTGATTCTGGCAAAACAGCCACTAAAACAGCCCAGGTGACCATCTTGTCACACCCATAACTCCTAAACCATCCATGTAATGACCATGAAACTTTAACAGTAGATGGTCAAGCTAACACACTAACTATCATCTTTAGACAAGTTAATCAGAAACCCAACTTATAATTAGATTAGCCTAGCATCAATGGACTTAACCCCTAATTTGAGCATCCAAGAGTTGAACAGGAACACCAAGATTGGTTGCTCCTAAAATCCTACCAAAATTACAGTAGGTAACACATGTCAAATTCAGACCATCATCCAAATTTCACCCCATTTGGATGAACCCACTGTCCTACACAAAAATCACAAGTGGCATGGCAGAGGGTCACCTAAAAATACTTTGTACTACGAAGTTAATCAAACCATGCATTTCATTGCACCAGGGGCTACATCATTACATATAATGAGCCCACAAAAAGTATCAACCCCATATCACACCTATATAACTCATTTATGAATTATTTCCCACATAGCCTTTCTAGCACACTTGAACTACAACTCCTAATTTTCACACAACAAGCATGCATGATCTACTCACCATGGATATAGCATGTCAATATAAGATCATAGCAACAGAAACCACATTTTTCTAAGCTATCTAGAATTACCTATGAATTTCCTTAGATTAATTCCTATCCAACAATTAAATAAATCTACACAGAAAAGTATCTCAAACATGCAATTTCATATTTTCTATGCATAGTTCATTCCATAACAAAAATACTGCAAGTTGAATCACTCAAATCGGACAAGTATTCTAGGAAATATGAATTTTACAATCTTAAAACTATTTTCTGGAAAATCTATTACGAAATTCATATAGGACAAGCACATTTCAGAAAGGCCCCTGAGGTTTCCCGAAATTAACCGAGCCCTTATTGGTAACCGGCTGTGCCTGGCACTTTTACACGAAGGCCCTCACCTTTCGCCTAATTCTAAACCGATGGCCCCTGCGCGGAGGGAGCAGAGAAGCGGCGATTTGGCTTGGGGGCCGGCCGCTATGGCGGCTCGCCGGCGCCCCAGATGGGCGGCGAAGGCCCGCGGGTCCCGGCGCACTCGCCGGTGGCCTCGACGGCTCGCGGTGGCCGTGGCGCCCGGACGCGTACGCCGCGGCGGCCGGCGGACGGCGTCTCCGGTGGGCGCGCCTCGGCGGCTGCGACGGCTGGGAAAAAGGCGGCGAGGGTGGAGTGGACCGAGGCGAACACGATGGCGCTGTCGGCGGCGAAAACGGAGGAGCGAATCGACGGCTATTCGGTGGCGTTCCGAGCGGCGGCCATGGCGAGCTTGGTGCGGCTGCTTCGGCTGGTGGAGAAGAAGTGGAGGGGAGCGGGACGGCGAGCGAGTGGGCGAGTGAGGCGCTTATAAAGGCGGCTCGTCGCTCTCCAAGTTGGCCGGGCGGACCACATGTGCGAGCACAGTGACGAGGAGGACATGGCGACGATGATGGCGCTCGACGCAAATGATGCAGCGGCTCAGCGGCGAAGCGGGGGAGCAGGGCAGCGGGGCGGCGTGCTGGCGGGGTGCTTGAGTGCCTCGCGTCGCGTAGCACTTGGCGTTCCCGCTTGGCAGCTCGCGGCGTGCATCCTGTGACGACGGGGACCGCGGCGCGGCAGCGGCAGCAGCGCGGCGCAGCAAGGGCGGGGCGACAGCGCTGGCGAGGGGGACAAGGCGTGCTTGACTCAGGCGGCACCCGCGGGGCGGCAGCGAGGGCAGGCAGGCCAGGCAAGCAGCGGCGTGCAGCGGCGGCTTGCTGACGCTCTGTACGCGAGACAGAAAGAAAAGGAGAGAAGAGGATGATGACAAGTGGGGCCCAAGGTGGGTCCCACTGTTTTGTCTTGACATGAAACTTTTGACCGTGAATAACTCCAAAAATATAGCGAATTTGGAAAAACGCAAAACATGAAAGTTTCTCCATTTGATGAGTAGAACACTTTTCATGTAGAAAGTTTTTGCTAATTCGGCCTAGTTTTGAAAGTGTGAATTAGGGTCAAATTAGAATTATAAAAATATTATTTTTTTCAATATTCCCCTTTCTGTTTTTGCCCTTTTGAAAGCCTTAAACCCATTTTCATGACTTGGTGTAAAAACAAAGTTTTCTCCAAATAATTTGCTCTAAAACTCTATTCAGGTACCAACTTGATCTGAGCAATGTAAACAGGGCTTTTTGGAAAAATTTGGAAACTAATATATATATATTTACCCAAAAAAATCTATTTCACCACAAAGAGACAAACATTAAGCAATTCAGCCAATGATGAACATGTTATGCTTATGAGATGCTTATGCTCATGATGTGCAAGGTTTATTATGCCGAAAACTGGAGTTGTTACATGTTGTGTGCTTCATGTAAGGGCGTTTTGGTCTTTTGATGGGCGCCTATATATATGAGAAGGGGCTGATTGGGCAGCTATCCTTGGAGGGGTCACTCTTACTTGTGTTGTGTTGAGAGGAGGCTAGGGTTAGAGAGGAGTGGCTCTTGTGCTTGAGCTTTTTGTCATCCTACCTTTGATTTGGCTAGGAGTGGCTTGTAACTCCGACCTCGCAATTAATCCAAGGATCAATTTCGTGCTCCACTTCTTCCCTTGTCCAAATCTGAAGTTTTTCTTTTTCTGGAATTTTCGGAGCTATTTTTGAGGAATTTTCGTTCGTCGGATTTGGCAGCGTTTTGGGTCAAATTTTTTAGGGCTTTCGTGCAAGGACATGTGCTGAGGTTATCTACCAAGTGATTCGAACCAATTCAGCATGAGCATGGAGAAATCAAAGATTTTGTTTTCGGGCGAGTTTCTTGAGTTCGTGCACGTGATCTGATTTTCCCGAGTTTGAGTTTGAATTGGGATTTGAGTTCTCGGATTAGCTTACCAACTCCTTTGTGATTATATGTGCAAATTTTGGGAACGACTCATGGAGTTTTGGATCGGTTCCCGTTGATTTTTCGTCGCTCCTGTGTTCTGTTCTTGGGGTCGGCTGTCGTTCGTCGGTGCTCTCGGTCACTGCTCGACTGGTCCGGATGGGGTCAAGCAACGCTACCAGCATCAGTGCTCTGGCACCAAGCATGCACAGCTGAGCGGTGCTCACTTGAACCCCTGCCCATTCCAGTGCTTGAACCACCCAGGCCAAGATCGGTGCAGACCCCGACTAGTGCTCGTCGCGGTCCTCTGCTCTCTTCGTCGGTCTTTATCGGCGTTCGTCTCGAGCTCCCTTTGGCCGATCTAGGTCGATGCCGGCATCGTGAGGTGCCAGCCCAAGTGGTTGTGCTTGCCTGTCGCCCATGCAGCGGGCAGGAGCAGTGCCTGCTCTTCCAGCAAGTGCAAATCACAGCAGCGGTGGTAGCTCTTTTCTATTGCGATCGATTGCGTTCCATTGTGTGCTTCAGTTCTTCAGTTCGTCGAGTAGCACTTACTGCTGTTGTGCGTGTGGTAATTTTGATTGACCAAAATCTCTAATGCTCACTTGCTGATCGTGTGCATCTCCTAGCCTAGAAGGAAACCGGTGCTAATTGATTTTGTCTCTATCCAGCAGCATATACTTGCTTGTTTCTTTGATCGAAGTGCGCATCAAGCATCATCTTTTCTGATTGGTTCAAAGCAATAGAAGCTTGTGTTCCTGTCTATTTGTCTCTGTATTTTGCAGCTTGGCAAGCCTCACGCAGCAGTACAAAGAGCAAGTGCACTTCGGCATTCA